>CANTUT010000720.1:2500-15000 GCA_947687605.1 Reutealis trisperma | reverse complement strand
ATCACTTGCATAGGCTCATTGCCATTCAGCCTAGTTTTTAAATAACAATGGATAATGAGTAGTATCGAGTGCGTAAGCCTCCTTGGATCTATTTGCCAATAGTGAAATCATCCACTCCATGACAAATCCTTTGATCCTTTCAAAGATGTAACAAATATGCACATACTGCCGGACCTATGCAAGGCTCCTTAACTCATATGTGGTTAGATATATCACTGATCTAGTGTGACAGGTACCTTGTACAAGCTAGCCACCTTTACCCTTTCATGTAATGAACTCAGATCCTAGCTTTAGGTTGTATGTACCATAATTAAAACCTTGCACCTTTACATTCTTGTGAAATGTTTTCCTTATGCATATCATACATCCATATTGTATAATAAAACATGCATTCATTATAAGTCTAAATTAAACCTTAGACCGAATAAGGGTCAAACATTCTTATTTTCAAACACCTCCCCTATAAATACTCTCACCTATAACCTATCACTTATCCAATAACCCTTAGACCATCACCCTAAACCTTTGACCTAAACATTATTATTCCTTTACTCTAGCCCTTAACCCAAAATCCTAGACCCTCTCATTTCTATCTAAACACCTTTACTCTTAAACCTTAAACATAATCACTTCTATCCAAATCACCTTTACCACCACAAATCTAAAACCATCACCCTGACCTTTAACCTTAAACACCTCATCCTAACCTCCATCCAAACACCTTCGCCCCTATAAACTTAAAACCATCACCCTGACCTTTAACCTTAAACACCTCACCCCAGTCTTACCCTAAACACCTTGCCTTGGCTTTACTCTAAACACCAAACACCTGAACCTCACACCTCAAATGTAAACCTAAACCACCTTTAAATTTTAGACCTTAAGTCATAAACCCACGACCCTAAAATCCATATCCAACCCTAAACCCTGCTACCTGACTATAAGCCTAAACCACAGTCCCTATCCTTATCCTAAAAAAAAAAAAAATGGATACTTTAGGTTCTCTATACCAAAACCATTATCTTAATCTTACCCTTGCTCAAAATCAAATTGACTATCATTAAGACCAACACCCATGGCCTAATACCTTCAAAACTAACTTGTTACCCCTAAACCCAATAACTTTGGCCCAACACACTCCCTTAAACCCAATACCTTTGATCCTACCCTACAACCGAAAGCATTTGCCCCATCTCATTTTAAGCCCAAAAAATGGTTGGTTCATGATATAGTAAGGAAGCCTTTTCTTTTAGGATCTGCAAGCCTATACCTTATCACTTTTTCTATTCCATGCCTATCACTTACCTTGTTGCTTTGGTTTGAAGATACCAATGGCCAACCCACTTGATATGGCTTCCCTGACCACACTTGTGACCAGACTCCTTAAGAAGCAAGAAGAGAATTTCCAAGCTATCCTAGCTGCTTAACAAGCCCAAATTAAGGAACAAAGGCAATTCATCATTGAGGAAGTGCGAGCTATGATTAACCAAGCCATCCTTAACCATCCTAATCTAAACCTTATCTTAAACTAGACCAATCCTAGCCCAAATTTGAGCCAAACCAACTCATATCCAAACCAAGGTGGGGAAGTTTTCTCTTATCCAGACACTAGATTACTCATAAAGAAACTTAAAGCTATGGGAAGAACCATCAAATCCCTAAAGTGTCGCAATGATCTAGTTGATATAGATAGTTTAACCTTATTCCCTAGTGCCAAGCTTTCTCCTAAATTAAAAATGCCTGAACTAAAGAGATTTAATGGAACCACTTGCCCTAAGACTCATTTGAAGATATATGTGGGGGCTATGAAATGTTTGGGAGTTAACAATGACCTTCTTGCTCAATTGTTCCAACAATCACTAGTTGGTGCTACTAGAAAATGGTTCCTTTCACTAGATAGATGTAAGAAAAAGACATGGGATGATATCTGCTATGCCTTTGTCAAACAATATCATTATAACAATGAAGTGGATGTCACTAAGCGTGACTTGGAAACTATTAAACAACTTCTAGAGGAGTCCTTCTCCATGTTCCTTACAAGGTGGAAGGCACTAAAGCTACTCAAATGGTCACTAGACCAACAGAGCAAGAACAAGTGGACATCATTGTCAAAAACCTACTTCTGACCTACTGAGACCACTTATTAACCCAATACCTATACACTTTTAAAGCTTTGGTCGTAACTACATCAAAGGTTGAAGATTGCATCCAAATTACATCATTTCAACTTGAATTGCTCACTACCAACCCCAGCAGTGATGAAGAACCTGAATCTAATTCAATCCTACCTTACCTCAACCTCAAATGGTATGACAAGGAAGAGTTCAAGTTTAGCTAATCTGACCTATCTGAGATTGAAATCCAAGTCTGAGTTTGAGTTTGAATCTAAATCTCAAAGTTTGAGTCAAAATTCGAGTTTGTGTCTATCATTTTATTTTCCCTTTCATGTATTTTTCATCAATCATGTCGATTCCTTTTTGTTATCTTGCAATAAAATTTTCTATTGTAATAAAACACTCACATCTTTTTAATTATTTGTACACTTGTCTTTTTTGTTTTAAATATGGATGAGCTTTAAAAAAAAAGAAGAAAAAAAAAGGAGAAAAAATAAAAATAAAAAAAGAGAGAGAAAGAGAAAAAGAGAAATGAACAGTCTATTAAATCCACCACAGCTAGCATATGTTTAAAATTAAGGTGCCATCAATAATTGCTTTGCTAGCTTAAAGAATGTCAAGAAATAGACCTCTCATTAAATAGCTAAAGTATAAAATCAAATGATACACCTCAACAAAGGGCAACAAGTTCTTCAAATCCAAAATTCAAATGTTAAATCCCCTCTAAGTGAAGAAAAGCAACAAATCATAGTGGAATTTTTTCTCCTAAATTTCATTAGTCCAAGTTTGCTAAGTTAAAAATCAGAAAAGGGTGACCAGACAGGATCATCATTATCATTCCTACTAGACAGGATCACCACTTTGTCTATTTCCACTAGATAAAGTTGCCATCGTCGCCTTCAATCCTACTAGACAAGATCACTACTTCGCCGAATCCTACCAGACAGGATCACCACTTCATCTATTTTTACTAGGCAAGGTCATCTTCATTCCTACTAGAGAGGATCATCATCTTTTTTCCTATCAAATAGGATCATCATCATCATTCCTACTAGATAGGATCACCACTTCATCGAATCCTACCAAACAAGATCACTACTTTGTTGATTCCTATCAAATAGGATAATCATCTTCTTTCCTGCTAGACTGGATCATCATTCCTACTAGATAAGATCACCACTTCCACTTCATTCCTACCATATAGGATCATCATCATCATTCCTACCAAACAGGATCACCACTTCGTTGATTCCTACCAGACAAGGTCATCTTCTTTCCTATCAGACTAGATCATCATCATCATTTTGTTGATTCCTACTAGACAGGGCCACCTTCTTTCCAAGATCATCATCCTACTAGACAGGAACATCACTTTTAGCTCCTACTAGAAAGGACAACAACTAAGAGCTATCAGCCGCCATATCTCCTAGATATAACAGGGGTATCCTCCTTAAAATTCAACCATACCTCTCACCCAAATGTCTAAATGTTGACCAAGACATTAATTTGGTTCCTTTTACCATCTCCCATCTCTAGTTCACTGTCATCAAAATTGCCTTTTAGACAAGGATAATTCTAATAGGGGGGCAGTTGTGAACCCTTAATTTTGCACTTCCAGTATATGTTTGAACATTAGAAGCACTTAGGCTTGGCAAACAAACCTTTAGAAGTCAAAAATTCACAAAATTAGAAAATCAAAATATTTCTTTTTGACGTGTAAACCCTTTCAAATCATCCGAGACTGAGAAACGAGCACAACACAACTAAAATCGTGAAAAACGAATGAGAAACAAGCAAAAATGAGCCAAAATAGGCGAAAATAGGCCTATTGCTGTAGAGCCCTGCATCACTGCCGCAAAAGCCTCTATGGAAGAGCACACGCACACACACACACACACACACACACACACACATACATACATATAGACACACACACACACACACACACACACACACACATATATAGGAGGTTGGCATTCCTGGCAAATCCTCAGGAAAAACATCAGGAAAATCCTCTACGATAGGTATCTTCTTGAGATCACTACCCTCCTTATTAACATCCACTACCTGTGCTAAAAATGCTTGGCATCCCTTCCTTAACTTCCTTTTTGCTCCTATGGCTGAAATAAGATTCGTATTCATAAAAAAATTACTTTGATTCCCCTGAAACCTAAATTCCTGTCAATGTTCTCCTTTAAAATCAATTATTTTTCCCCAATAATCTAAATTGGCATTATGCAGGGGTAACCAATCTATACCCAAAATAATATCAAATCCTAATATTTCCAGTTCAATCAAATCCACAAGAAATTTTCTACGCTCAATTTCAACAATACACTATGTGAGCATTTAGCCTACTATCACGTCATTTCCAAGTGGTATGCTTATAATCAAAGGTTCATGCATAACTTTCTTATCCCTTCCTAATTTCCTAGCAAGATAAGGTGAAACAAAAGAGTGTGTCACACTCGAATCAAATAAGCAACTAGCACTTACAGACTAAATAGAAACAGTACTTGTAACAACATTATTTGAAGCTCCTGCTTCTTATTGATTGAGAGCATACACTCTCCCTTGATCCCTACTCTCTATAGCTTTGATATTACTCAAGGATTGCCCTAATCCTCTTCCTCACCCACTTTGGCCGTAGTTTTCAGGTCAACACATATGTATGGTAGGTTGTGACATTACTGTTATTGCTCTTTGATTGACTATCTGTGGACAATCTTTAATGAAATGTCCTATTTGAATGCATTTCAAACATGCTCCCAAGGCTCTTCTACGTCCTCCCTTATGTGGCCTTCCACACAAAACACATATAAGGAAAGTTAAATTACTCGTATTACCCGGCATAAATGCCACCAGACCACTACTAGCTCGGAATTGATTCTGTCCCTAGAAAGGGGTGGAAATAGTGAAAGTCTGCTCCAAATCCCTATTCTAACCAAAACTACCTCGTTGTCGATTACCCAGTCCCCTATTCTTATTCTTCTGTTTTTGCACCCTTTCCATCCGTTTTGCTTTTTTTGCCTTATGTCTTGCCTCTATAAGCTTAGCCTTGTCAATCAATTTGGCCACAGTGGGAAACTTAGTGGCCACTAGGACATGATATAATGGAGCTACCAAATCCTCGATGGAATCAATCAACTTTACTAGCTTTCATTGGCACGATATGAGTGGCATACTTGCTCAACCTTTTGAAATCTTGGGCATACTCTAATACTGACATCCCAGGCCTCTGCTTTAATTATTCTAGCTAAAGTGCATGATTCTATCTCTCCCCTTCAGACGAAAATTCATTCATCAACTCCTATTTGAACTCTTCCCAAGTAGGTGGATCATCTACATACAATTGCTCTTCAATATTCCTTTGAAACCAACCCTATGCATCACTCTGAAATTGAACTCCTATCAACTTGATCAATTTCTCATTAGAGCATGTCATCCTTTGGGCTATCTTGTCTATTTCCTCTAAAAATTTTTGGGGATCCTCCCCTTCTTCCCCTAAAAATTTTGGCGATTTGAACTTTTTTAGATCATGCACCATAACTCCTCCCTGTAACATTTGCTTCCTCACCCTATGTGATGCTTGTGGTAAGAGGGGAGGTGCATCATCCACTTATGGTGCATGTGACACCATAGATGGTGGTGGAACTTCCTGACGCTAATGCCTTAATTCCAAAAGTTCCTGTCTCATTGCTTCATATTCTTATCGTAATGCTTCCATATCCCCTGGTGGTCCTCATTCTTCACCACTTGCAGTATGCTGCCCTAATTGGGAAGATTCTCAATTGGTATTTCAAACAAAAGCAGCATTAGATGCTACATCTGGAACAATGCTATCAGCTTCTTGGGACCTCTGTCCCTCTATCTGGGCAATCCCATGGGGCAACATCTATGCCGAAAACAACATACACAATGTCATTTGATATTCAACGTATGTAATTTTTCATATATACATAAATTACCAATTTACTTTACTCATATCATCACATTAATCATACCTATACCATTTAGCCATTGCATGTAACCCATAAAGCAAAATCATTATCACACATAACCATTTGCATATAAACATTATAATATACTCATCATTATTTCTTTATTTTGCAACTTATATTCATCGTTATTCTTTTATTTTGCAACTTACACACCTATATACAAGTACTATATAGTTGTAGCATTCCTTTGTCACCTTAATTTTTGATCATCCATATTGTTTTTATACATATAAACCATACTATACCCAAAATGTGATCATGGTATACTCATCCATGATCTATTTCACTAATCCTCAGAGTCCCTTTCATCATTAGAGGCCTCTCTCTCTCCCGACCCCACTTGCCTATAACCTGTAGACATTATAGATGAGGATAACAAATGTCTCCTCATAGAACACCTTTCTTTAGAGTGGTCAAATCTCCCATATGCAGCACACATATGCTTAGGAAATCCCGACATCAAATCCCTAAGAGGTGGAATTGGGTCCGCCTCCGGATTCCTATATATATTACTAACCCTTGCCAGTTCCCACTTCAAGTCCCTCACTATCCTTCTCAGATTAAGTACCTCATCCTGTAACATGTGTAGCTCTCCCATAATCTCTTCATTCTTAGCCTTCATCCTAACTACCCAAATAGGATCAGGATCCTCCAGATCAATCTCCTCCGAGTTAGAGTAAGCAACTGAGGCTACATCAGATTCATCCTTCTCCTTATCAGGATAACAAATCCTTGGCATCTACACATTACCAATCACAATCAACATTTCACAACTTAGTAATATTATGTGATAACAACATGTAAAATCTCACAAATATCACAAAAGGATGATAACTTAATGTATAACGTTAATGTAGATATGACTTAACAAGGTACTTTACTGACAACGATGAATCCTATGCTCCATGGTTTAACTTATAACTCAAAATAAGTATAAAGACCTAAATCTTTACTTTGATATCACCTTTATCATGACCCATCTTTAAGTCGTGACTGGTCCTAGGGCATTGGGAGATATAAGGTCACCTAAACCTGTAGAACCCTCTTATAAGTTATTAACTGCTGAAGTAAACTATGCTACCCTTATCCCAAGATCGAAACCAAAATAATCATTCCTTATCGCTGATTACCATATCAATCATCTATAAGATAAACATTTACCATTTTAAATCCATTTTCATGCTTATTGCTTTTGAACTCCATTTTCCAGTATTTTAATTACAACTCATTCATATACTACTTAAGTGCTTAGACTAAAATAAAATAATACCATACCATACACATACTAAGAATATTCTAAATTACATCATTATTATAGACCTTAATAATCCATAGAGCTTTAGAGTGAAACTTTCAAAATACAACATAGTATATACAACATAATACCAAAAGTAGCAATGCAATTTCTAAGCGAAGATGCAGAACTTGGAATTAACCTTGCTGATCTATCAGTTGGTCCTAAAAATAAACAATAACTATGAGATAAGACAAAGCTCAGTGAGTACAGAATAATATCATAAAGATCAAACAATGATGTATGCTCAAAGGTGTTTATAGCAAAAAGTAAAGTGGGTCAAAAATTATTCTTATAGAATAATTTTCCCATATATATATATATATATATATATATATATATATATATATATATATATATATATATATATATATATATATATATATATATATATATATATATATATATATATATATATATATATATATATATATATAACAGATATTATATCTTTAGCAGAACAATTCGTTTCTTAGAAATGGTATGTTTCCCCCATAATCAATCGAGTGGCAGCATACGCCTTACTCACTCCCATACACCTCATCGCACGTATAACTAATCAGGCCATACATACTGGGGACCTTAAACCCTTCCCAGCTAAGGTTCGGATATTCTTCGTTACCATTGTGCACAATGTTTGATATATTGCCCCACATTAGAGGGGTATTCTACTTATCATGGTATCATTATAATGTTTTTCCTTTCTATCCATGAAATTATTCAATGGATAATATATCAATAAACAATTAGGTTCCCATCATTGATCACATTATAAGATCAAAGTAATACAGGTTCATTTGGCCAAGTGCCATAAAGGAATATTTTTATTCAATTTAGCTTAAAAATCAAAAAGGCAAGTAATGCTTCCCAACGAATTGCAATGCATTTTAGATAGGAAATAATTGGTCATTAATGCTCATATTTAAGGCATAAGTTGTGGTATATTATTAATTACTCACCTCTTACTCCTTAGATCCTATATCAATAAACTTAATGTAAATTATAGCAAGGCTCCTCGGTATCCCGAGCAATGCCTTTGCCTTTTGATTCTACGAATACATCCAAATAATGTACATCAATTTCTATTCCTTAAAATTTCTAACCAAACTCTAACTATCTCATATAAACATATCATTCATCAATGTCTCATATCATTTACCCCTTGCTTACACATGTCATAAACTAATTCAATATCTTTTAAATATCCCCCATAACATAATTAAGGAAACACATGTAACACTAACATCTAATTATATTCTCAATGATCTCATTATAGGATCACGAATGAGGAAATTCATAAAAACATTAATGAAATAATCTAGCAATAAGTCACAAACACTAGGACAATTATCCTAATATGGCCAGAAATATAACTGCCCACGGGTGGAATCCCAGCTGTGCCTCCACCCGTAGGAGGCCACTAGAAGAATTTCTAGATTTTCCTTATCACATGGCTAGAACCCCAATGGTGTGGTCACCCGTGTCTGCCTCCCATTAATCTTTTCATGCTTTCTTTGTTATCTCTCACTTATTAAACCCCAAATTTTCTCCCATCCTCATAATCGCTCAACTAACATGCAAAATTAGTCCTTTCTTAAATCCCTCCATCAAAATCAAAAGAAAAGTATATACTTGCTAATAACCTATCACTCTTAGGTTAGGAACAAGGAAAGAATCACTTAAATATAAAATCTTTCCTTGAAATGCTTTAAATTTGGTCCTATATTGAAGAACAAGTTGAGAGACTTTAGTCTTTGGTGAGAATGTGATTTTGATGCTAAGTTACAAATAAAAGGAATTTACATACTTTTATTTTATATGTGAATGAAATCAATGGTGGTGATTTAATCTCACAAGATCAATGGTCACATTTTTGCTTAAGATAGATGGTTAAGATTGATCAAGATGAATGGTTAAGATTGCCCTTTGGTGTATGGTGACTTGGCAACATAATGATGATTTCAATAATCACCAAAATGCATATGGATATGGTGATGGGAAAGTGGATTAGCTTAGGTGCTTAAAGTTGACAAAAGTCAACAAGGGTGGCTATGTCACATTCCAACCTAAGAGATATGATGGTCCTAGAACACGGGGAGACATAAGGTCACCCACGCCCATAGTTACCATTTACATATACACAAATCATACTTAGGATCTTACCAAACCTCTTATATTAACTCATTTAAAACATTTAGATGAATACCATAAATTGCAAAAGACTTAAAATAAATCATTACATATAAAATCCATAAGGAAAATAATATATCTCAATAAGTATCAATCGACAATTCCCGGAGCATCTAATGACAAGACTTCATAAAAATTATATTATTGATATCTTGGACAAGGAATTCCCCAAGTGAAGTAGAATGCTTGAGCCATCACTTTGCCTCCTCACATTTGCTCACCTGGAACCACACAAGGAAAAAGGGGTGAGATAGATGATCTCAATGAGTAAATGAAAAGGCACAGACATTATCACATATTCCTTTGAAAAGGAAACACATAGCTTATGCACATAGTTCATGAATTATAATTCATGAATCACGTTGCAATTTAGCAAGGGTTCAATTTGGCAAGTTTGCAGAAATCACATTTATCACATATAATGAGTGAAGGCTATTGCTCTATCACTCGAACACATTGAGGAGAGGTGGCCTTATACCAAATTCCAACTCCTATCACTTATACGGCATGAAGCTTATCAGGCCTATGACTAGAATCACCCCTTCTAGTTGAGGTGGATACACTACCCCTATCCATCGGGTTAAGACCATGTGCACAGGTTCCGATGATTACCCACATCGGCATGAGGATTCTGTATAAAGGGTAAAAGGTACCATAGCTAGAGCTAATGGTAATCACAATTAACAATATCACATAAGGCAACAATAACATGTATTTCAATAACAATAGTGGTTTAGCTTTTAAGCAAAAGATAAAATAATAGTGTAGTTCCAGAAAGAATATAAGTTAGGGTGTTAATCACAAGAATTTCTCATTGGATAACAAAATAGTTTTGGCCCAAATGTCCCTTGGCAATCCAAGCTTGTCAACGAATTCATATAATAATATTTAGAATAGAAAGAACTTGGGTTTCAAAGATCATAAAGGCTCACATAACAATATATCACATTCTTATAACACAACATGATGTTGTTCATGCTTATAACTAGAATATGGCGTTTGCTCACATTGGAAGAATGAATATGATGTTTACTCACCTTGGGGTTCCTTTGCTCCTAGTACACATAGTCCCCTTTGCACTTCTAAAGCTCCTCAAACTCTAACATAATATTTGATTTATTACTTAGTATTTATTTACTTATGATGCTCCTATCCCATAACTACCCATGCACATATAGCATACACATTAGAGTTCATATATAGGTGTACTCATCACTTGCACATAGCACGTTGACTTAAAAAGTCTTGCATACTTAGGCCTTATAGGCTCTCATGATATCACATTACAATCACATCAATACCTTTTTAAGGTCATCACAATATTATTACCTCAATATCAATTCACTTTAACAATTATCTTAATTCACTTCACACTTCCATACATGTCATCTTAACAATTTACCTTTCAAGCGTCATGCTTAACTCTTATGATCCCTTTCACTTCATTAATTCATAACTATATGTTCATCATCAAGTCATCATAACATCTAGTTCCAAATTCCCCTATCACATTTGCATTCTAATCACAATATAGGGTTAAGATACCTTAAGTATACCTTAAGTATACCAAAATGCATTTAAGCTTGTCTAGGATCATACCTTCAACTAACATGCAATTTTATCATTTATTATAGATACATACATGTCAACAATCATCAAAATACATCACATAAAATTTATAACCATTGGGACAAAAATGTTTATGTAGGCCGAATGCATCATCAAGGTAAAAACCAAATTCTTCTTCTTTTCGCACTTTCCGTCTATTTTAGAAATATGTAAAAACACGGTTCAAATCAAGATTTTTCATGTAAATGCAACAAAAATCATTTTAAAATTTAAATTCATAAGAATCGGCCACTATTGGTGTTATTTATACACAAAAATTCAACTTTTGGCTTATAGAGTACAAAACCATGAGTTTTCTTGTTTTTGGTATTTTCTGGTCATTTCAGAAATATGTAAATAGGTTGTTTGAACTATTACTTTTCATTCAATCATAGAAAATATTAGTTTAGGACACATCAACATATAATTCGGCCGCCATGGATAGGGTTTATACAAAAAAATTCCAAGTTTAAAGGCTTAGGTGAAAAATCATGAGTTTCCACGATTTTCGCGCATTTCGTTCATTTCAGTGATAAACAGATACATAATTCAAATCATTATTTTTCATCTAAACAAAACAAATATCATATTAGAGTACTTATTCATAAAAATTGGCAGCCATATGTCCATTCAAGAATAACATTTTCCAACTTCCAAATTCTAACATGAAAAACTTAAACTCCTTTGTTTTTCGAAACTTTCCGGTCATCACAGAAATATGCAGAAATATTATTTAATCTAATATTTTTCATCAAAACAAATCAAAAATCAGTTTAGAACACAACCATGCACAAATCGCCCCCGCCCCCAACCCCCCCCCCCCCTCCCCCTCTTATGATGTTTATGCATAAAAATTGTGATTTTAAGTTATAGAATTTACCTTTGAAGGAATCTCGCGGAAAGAATCATGTTTTCGGTATAAAATAAATTTTCTCTCCCAAAAATTCACTCAAACAAAATTAAATCTTTAAAAATCAGTAATCAAATAGTTCAAAATAATTTTCCCATAATTTATTTCATAGAAATCAGCTTAGAAATCGAAGGAAAGAAAAACTTACGATTAAGGTTAAGAAATCGCGAAATAGAAAGGTGTTTTTAATATTTTGGTAGAGAGAAATATTTTGAGAGAGTTTTCTATCAAGATATAGAAAGAATAAGAGAATGGCTACTGAAACTTTGGTTTTGGCTGAAATTTAGGTTATATATTAGGGTTTTGGTGAAATTTCCACTAATACCTTTAATAAAATAGGTTAGGAGGATTTTGGTGTAGTGGGCTTTTAGGTATTTGGGCTT
>CANTUT010000719.1:0-259233 GCA_947687605.1 Reutealis trisperma | reverse complement strand
AGAAAAGAATAAATGTGTTTAGATGTGTTTGCTGTATCATGTACTACCTGCTAATCAGTTAACATGTTTATATAAACATGTTTAATTATGCCATTCACAAGTTATATAGGTCAACCTGTTTAAATCTTTTTTTTTTTTTTTGTCATAAATGGGTTGACCCATTTATGGCCGAAACCTATTTATCCCTAAACCCAAACCCATTTAACTATGTTTTGTATCATTTATTCTGGTTGTGTCAAAAATTGCCAACCCTAAGTCTAAGGTCTTATAATGTGAAGTCCATGTGTGGCTATTTTACAATTAAGTACAATTTCAAATGACAAGGTATAATCAAGCACAAAATGAACTGGAGATTAAGTGTCTGCAAACTTTGAGAAAAATACAAATCAAAATTAGATCACTTAAAATTAGACTTGAAATTAGATAGTTAGAATTAAGTTGAACTTTAATTTCAATTAGTTCACTCACAAGGAAGTTCAATACAATGTCAAGCACAACATATAAACTTAAGTATTATATCAAAACAAGTATAATAGTAGATAATCAAGCAACCTAAAAGTACAAAGATTTAATCAAGTGATTTTGTGTTGGTAAAACTAAATGTGCATATCATATCGAAAGGCTCTTGAAATTTGAAGGTCAGTTGCAATGTATATGTGTAATATGAAAATAAGAAGAAAATAAAAACAATAGTGAAGTAAAAGTGTAGAGATAAAAAAAATCACCAATATTGTTTTAGTCGTTTTGATACTCTCGCTTACATCCACTATGTAGGGATCACACCTTGAGTGTTCCTCTTTATTATGTAGCTCTTTTTAAATAGGTAAAGCAATCCCCAATTACAACCTAAATTCTAACCACTTAGAATCTAAACCCAAGGTTACATGTTTACATAAGTTCTTGAAAACTTATGACCTAAGAAAGATATACCCTCTTTCTTGTATATAAGCTTACAATTTAGATGTTTGCAACCTCTCACCAAGTGTTTTAACATATAAACACCCAAAGATAGATAAGTATTTTAATTTAGAAATACCAAAGAAAATCATATATTTTATCCAAGAAATACATAAAGGAAACAAATATTTTAATCCTAAACACTTCAAAGGAAAACCTAAGTGTTTTATTCAATAAACACCCAAAAATCAACTGAGTATTTTAATCAAAAATGCATTAAGGGGATCGACTTTTCAACCCCAAATACCCCAAGGAAATGCCTAATATTTTAACCTAAAAACACGAAAAAGTGCACCAAGTATTTTCAAGTACAAACACCTAAACGGGCAATACAAGAGTTTTAAACCTTAACTCTCAAAAGTATACATAAATTCTTTCTCTCACAATGAGCTGCAATCAACACCTAAAATGGACAAAGGTAAATGCTAGATATAAGGAAAAAAATTTTGTCAAATGATATAATGAAGAACCTTAAGTTTATCTGAAAAAACAAATTTCAAATCAGTATAGAAAATTTAAAAATTTCTTCATTTTATAGAGTTGAGAAAAATTTAACCATTCAAAGAAAGTGAATATATTCAGATATATCAATTTATATATATATATATATATATATATATATATATATATATATATATATATATATATATATATATATATATATATATATATATATATATATATATATAAAACAAAAAAATAATTTCTTTTCATAAATAAAAAGATTTGAGTATATTTTCAATATGATAAAAAAATACTATAATATATAACAAATTTAAAGAATTAAAATTTTAAAATCATACTCCTATCAAGTATGTGAAATTTTGATAGGCAATATTAGACAGGTCATCTAATTACCCAATTTTCAAAAAATTTAATTTTTCTTTTGGAAATTCATTTGACTCTATATGAAAATGATGTATTTTGATAAAAAATGAGCATGTCAAGCTTAGTAAATACCTTCACTATTTACATTCTAAAATGAGGTCTTCAACTTTTCAATATTGAATGTTGTTAGGATTATGACTCAAAATCCTTTTCCTATTTGGCATATGGAAAATATTCCTCAATTGAGTGGATGATTATTTCCTTTACAGTAGAATTTTTATTTTAATATTATTCTTAATTGGGTGAGGGTTCTTATTGAGTTAAAATCAACAGTGAGTAATATTATAAATAGAAGTGTTATAGGAGAGGTTTTTTGACTTTTTCTAAGTGAGTAATTGGCTTTGGTACAATGTTATGGTAGAGTTGAAGTAGTAATGATTGTGGAAATAGTGTACCCCAAAGTGTATAGGTAGAGTGCCTTTATAATAATATTGTGAGAGGATTTGCATTTTTGTCCATTCAAAATTATAATATGTTGATTTAATGATTTATCCCTTTGAAGGACCATAGATATAGGATGACTGAGAGACTAAATCACGTAAAATTTATTTATGTTGCTTTTTCTCTTTTCTTATGGTCATGTTTATAACTTTGATTTCCCTGGCAAGTAGTATCAGAGTTGTGGTTCTTGTTTTAAGGTTTAAGAGTTATTTTGGAAAATAGGAAAATATTGAAAAATGAGAAGATGAAGAAGGGTGAAGATACATAAATTTGAAGTCATGTGCTAGCTATGAAAAAAAAATTTTGAAAAGAGGAATCAATGTAAGAGAATAGGTAACTAAAGGAGAAGATTAAAATCTCAATTGAGAGACTTTAGCAAGGTTATTACTGCTTGAAATTGAAACAAGACTTACAGAGTTTAAACAAATGCGAGGAGAAGATAAAAGATACAAGAGAAGATGAAAATTATAAGAGAAGATGAAGGACAAGCTAGAAATTGATAATGATGATGATTCTTTAATTGATGTATTGGGATGATGAGTTTGATTAAGGTAGAGATTATTGGAATTGTTGAAGATTAAATGAATACGAGATTTTGAGTCAAGGTGGAGATGTTTAGAATTGTGACTTAATATCCTAATAGGATTTGAAAAAAGACCTTTTTTTACGCATTGTACGAGAAATATTCCTCAATTGAATGGATGATTATTTCCTTTATAGAGTAGAATTCTTATTTTAATGTTATTCTTAATTGGAAGAGAATCCTTATTAACATAGGATTGATAATGAGTAACATTACAAATAAGAATGTTATTATACAATAGGTTCTTTGACTTTTGTTTAATTATGCAATTAGCTTTAGCCCAATGTTTTGGTAGGGTTGAAGTAGTAATGATCGTTGAAATAGTGTACCACAAAGTGTATAAATGGAGTGTCTTTGTGATGATATTACAATTTTGTCCATTCAAATACTATAATATATTGACTTATTGGAATATCCCTTCAAGAAACTATGAATATAGATCTATTGAATGACTGAATCACGTAAAATTTGTTTGTGTTACTTTTCTCCATACTTATCGCTGCACTTACATCTCTAATTTTCCTAACAAATATTTTTAATTCGTTTTTCTAAACTCTTCCAAAGAATTATTTGGATTGAATTTATGAGTTTTAACTTTCCCAATCTCAAGGGTGGACTCAAATTTTAGGTAAGGGGTGGGTTGGACATAAGTAATTTTAGGCTTTATATAAAAGGATAGGCTGAGTTTCAGTAATTTTGGACTTCATATAAAAAAAGTTTCATAACACATAAAAAAAAATCTTTTTTTTTTAAAGCTAACCTGAGCTTCACCCTTGAGTCTGCTGTTGCCAAATCTTCAAGTCTTTTGATATAAAGACTTCACATAATTATGAAGTTTCGTATGTCTCCATGAATAAGATTTTTAAACTTTCAACTTTATTCCTTCTTGACATCCATTACTTGATTCTAATATTGTAACTTTTAAGCTGCAATTTAGATGAGTTCAAAGCATAATAATCTAATTTTCATTTGTTTTAGTAATCATCAACATCAAATCAATATAATTTATAAAAAAAAAATCAAATCAATATATCTTTAGGGCTAAGATATATATCATTGAAGCTTTGACTGTTTGATTTTATCATTTTTTTTTATTTTTGTCATCGATGTAATTAGTTAAATTAGTTAAATTATAATTTTATGAAAATATTGGAATGTATATTATGACTTTAATATTGTTTGGATGCTTATGAATATATTTTCTTGTAATTTTTTCTATTTTTTTAATTTTTTTCAACTTATTTAGATATGTAACTGGATTAAATATTGAGATTTTATTAATGCCGATCTAAAAATAATATTAGGCCCAAAATTCTTATTGGGCCTGAAATTAGAGCAAGCTCGTAACCAACGTATTGCTCATCATACTTGAGCCTATTTGCAAGTAGCAAGCCCATTCTAACTATGTTTTCTAACTTAGTTAGGAATAATTAGGGTTTTCATTTGTAATTACTAAATTATTGTATAAAGCACTATAAATAGTTTTGTAAATTCATTGTATATGTTCATCGATCATTTTAATAAAAATTACTTTTAGTCCAAAATTTTATGATCACCCTTTTTGAATTGATAGTTCCTTGTAATCTAAATATTCACTCCTAGGATTGATGATAATGACCTATATGTATATATTCACCCTTGATTGATGGTTTTTGCAAGCTACATGTCAAATCTTTAAATGATATTTGATAGTGTCAATCACCTACCATATTGGAAAGTCAAGTTAATTTATTTGCACAGATCTCTAGCTGAAGATTGAAGCGCTCTAACCCCTATATATATTCTTGTCACATCCAAACTTTTAAGATATGATGGTCCTAAAACATGGGGAGATATTAGGTCACCCATGCCCATAGAACCCATTGACACATATACAAATCATGTCTAGGATTGTACCAAATCTTATTCAATAACTCATTTAAAACAATATATGAAAACCTTTAGTTGCGAAAGACAGTAATTAGACACTTCACATAGAATCTATAAGGAAATAGTATTCATAATCCACTCAAAAACTTAATAAGAAATAACATCTCAAAATAAACATCAAAAATAAGTATTCCCGGAGTATCTAATGACAATACTTCATAGCATGGTATTATGATTGAATTTGATAAGGAAATCCCTAAGCGAAGTAGAATACTTGAGCCATCACCTTGCCTCCTCACATTTGCTCACCTAGAACCACACAAGGAAAAAGGGGTGAGATAGATGATCTCAATGAGTAAACGATAAAGCACATACATTAACACATATTCCTTTGTAAAGGAAACTCATATCTTATACACATAGTTAATAATTTACAATTCATCAATCAAGTTGCAATTTATCAAGGGTTCAATTTAGTAAGTTTCCAGAAATCACACTTATAACACATAGAGAGTGAAGGCTATTACTCTATCACTCGAACACATAGAGGAGAGGTGGCCTTATACCAAATTTCAACTCTTATCACATAGAAGGCATGAAGCTGATCAGGCCCCACGGCTAGAATCGCCCCTTCTAGTTGAGGTGGATATACAACCCTTATCCATTGGGTTAAGACCGTATGCACAGGTTCCGGTGATTTTCCACATTGGCATGAGAATTCTACATAAAGGGTTAAAGGTACCATAGCTAGAGCTATTAATATTCACATATAACAACAACATTTAAGGTAGCAATAAAATGTATCATAATAATAATGGCAATTAAACTTTGAGCAAAAGATACAAAAATAGTGTAGTTCCAGAAAGAATATAAGTTAGGGTAATAATCACAAGGAATTATCATTGGATAAACAAAAATGGTTTTTGGACCAATTGTCCTTTGGCAACCCAAGCTTAATAAGGAAATCATAGAGTTTCAATTTAGAATAGAAAGAACTTAGGTTTTAAGAATGTCAAAGGTACACATATCATGATAGCTTGTACTTGTAACAATACCATAATGTTTACTCACCTTGCGGTTCTATTGCTCCTAGTTCACGTAGCCCTTTTGAATCTCTAAAGCTCTTCGAGCTCTAGCATAATATTTAATTCAATACTTAGTATTTATTTAATCATGATGCTATCCTATCTCATAACTACTCCATGCACATAAATATTCACATACACTTAGAGTTGCACATACAAGTGCACTCATCACTTGCACATTACATGTTGTCTTTAAAAGTCTTGTACACTTAGTCTTTATAGGTCCACATGAAAACACATTACAATCATGTCAATACCTTTCTAAGGTCAATGCAATATCATTATCTTAATATAAATTCACTTTAACTATCATCTTAATACACTTAACACTTCCATACATGTCATCTTAACAAATAACCTTTCAAACATTATGCTTATCTCTTATAACCAATTCTTTCAATCAATCTCTTCATAAATCCAAGACCATGAATTCATTATTGATTCATCACAAAACCTATTTTCATATTGTCTAATCACATTCACATTCTAATCCCAACATAAGGTTAAGATACCTTAAGTATACCATAAGTATACCAAAGTGCCTCTAGGCTAGTCTATAGTCATTCCTTCAACCAACATGCAATTTAACTATTTATCATACATACATACATGCCAATAATTATTAAAATACATCACATAAAAATTATAGACATTGGGATAAAAATATCAATGTGAGCCGAACGCCCTATTCAAAGAAAAACTGAATTTTTCTTACTTTTGGCACTTCTGTCTATTACAGTAATATGTAAAAACATGGTTTGAATCAAGATTTTTCATGTAAATATAATAAAAATTATTTTAGAACATTGATCTACATGAATCAGTAGAAATAGGTATGTCTCATACATGAGAATTCAAATTTTGGGTTTTAGGATGCAAAACCATGAGTTTTCTCATTATCTTAATATAAATTCACTTTAACAATCATCTTAGTACACTTAACACTTCCATACATGTCATCATAACAAATAACCTTTCCAACATTATGCTTATCTCTTATAACCAATTCTTTTAATCAATCTCTTCATAAAATCAAGATCATTAATTCATTATTGATTCATCATAAAACCTATTTCCATATTGTGTAATCACATTCACATTCTAATCCTAACATAAGGTTAAGATACCTTAAGTATACCATAAGTATACCAAAGTGCCTATAGGCTAGTCTATAGTCATTCCTTCAACCAACATGTAATTTAACTATTTATCATATATACATACATGCCAATAATTATTAAAATACATCACATAAAAATTATAGACATTGGGATAAAAATATCAATGTGGGCCGAATGCCCTATTCAAAGAAAAACTGAATTTTTCTTACTTTTGGCACTTTCCATCTATTACAATAATATGTAAAAACATGGTTTGAATCAAGATTTTTCATGTAAACATAATAAAAATCATTTTAGAGCATTAATCTACATGAATCAGCAGCAATAGGTATGTCTCATACATGAGAATTCAAATTTTGGGTTTTAGGATGCAAAACCATGAGTTTTTTTATTTTTGGTATTTTTCGGTCATTACAGTAATATGTAAACAGGTGGTTTAAACCATTATTTTTCATTCAATCACATCAAATATCAGTTTAGAACATCCACATGTATGAATCGGTAGCCATTGATCATAATTATGCATGAAAATTCTAAGTTTCAAGGTTTAGTGTGAAAATCATGAGTTTTTGCACTTTCTGTTTATTATAGTGATATGCAAACACATGATTTAAATTGTTATTTCTCATCCAAACAAAACAAATATTATATTACAATCCATCCATACACAAATCGGTAGCCACATATTCAAGAAATGATAGAATTTTCTAACTTCTAAGTTCTAGCACAAAAATCTTGAATTCTTTTATTTTCTGAAACTTTTTGGTCATTACAACAATATGCAAAAATATAATTTGATCCAATATTTTTCATCAAAACACATCACAAATCAGTTTAGAAATCAATGATATAGAAATTGCGTGCCACCCCCCCCCCCCCCCACCTCCTGCCTTGATATGGTCTATGCATAAAAATTTCAATTTTGAGTTACAGAATTCACCTTTTGAGAAATCGCATAGAAAGAATTATGTTTATAGTAGAGAATCAGATTTTTCTTTCAAAAACTCACCCAAATTGAATTAAATCTATAAAAACCAGTAGCCAACTAGTTCAAAATAATTTTCTCATAATTTAATTCATAGAAATCAGTTAAGAAATTGAAAGAGAAGAAAAACTTATGATTACGATCAAGAAATCACGAAATTGAAAGGTGTTTTCTTAATTTCGGTAGAGATAATTGTTTTGAGAGAATTCTTTTGTCAAAATATAGAAAAATAGAGTGATGGCTGCTGGAATATTAGGAGTGGCCAAAAATTAGGTATTTAAATGTAGGGTTTTGGGCAATTTCCACTAATACCCTTAATGAGCTAGGTTATGAGGGTTTTTTGGTAATAGGCTTTTAGGTGTTTGGGCTTTTTATTTAAAATAGCGGCTAATTATAAGTAATTAAAATAAAAATATTTTTCTTATTATTTTTTGTAATATTTCCCTCTAAAAATATTTATTTAAAAATTATCTTAAAATTCTTATAAAATTATTTTATACTTAAAAATTGTCTTTATGCATGAAAATTTATTTTATTTAAATAATTTATTTTATACAAATGCACTTCACGTAAATTATTTATTCTACAATAATAACTCATATTATGCATATTAAAATTAATTTAACATGCCACATACTTATTGATCACATAGCACATAAATTCCTATAAAGCACACACTTAGTCTTAATTAGTTCTAAGTCAAGCAAATTGTTACAAAAAAATTTTAGGGTAGGTGTGGGTTGTTACAATTCTAAAGGAATGGTGGAGCCAAATGCAGTAGAAGCAAGGTGGGGGTGAAATTTCAAACGTTTTAAAATTTCACTTCACCCCTTTTTGGTCCAAACATCTATCTAAGCAATCAATTAATTTATGTGTAAAACACATATGCATAGAAAGAAGAAAGAAGAGTAATCATATTATCTCTTGTAGATTCCTTCTTTCTTTAACAAAGAGCTTCCCAAGTATGAAGCCTCTAGATCATCCACACCTAGCTCACCTTCAAGTTTCCTCTTGGTTTCTTTGGTGTTCTTGAATTATTCTCTTGGTTGCCCAAATTGATTCAAGATTTTCCTTCAAAATCGTTTTGAAAGTTAAGGTTCCTCTTTGATTTGTTTTGGACTAAACACATTTTCAATTTGCAAGAATTTATTCTTTCACAAAGAACAAAGAAGAGAATTTAAGATTAAAAGAAAATTAAAGAAACATTTTCTTCATTTTTCTTTCTCTCTCTCAACTTCTCTCTTTAAAAAGCTTCAAATGAAAAATGATATTCACTCTTTTTTTTTTTTAGAACATAAAACTCATAGCTTTTATATTCTTTCCAAGACTTAACCCTTAAGTCTTCACAAAGACTTAAATATCCTTTTATATTCTTTTAACTCATCATTTGGTGAAGGGGCAAAAGTGAACTTTGCTTCCTCAAATGGTGAAATGTGACCATTTTATCCTTTAGGGGCAAAATGGACATTTCCATTAGCTAAAAAGATGCAATTACAATTTTAACCTTAGTAGAAAATTCTCTAACCCCTAGACCCATCACATGAGCTTATGAATAGTGAATTTTCTCTAACCCCCTAAATTGTCTATTTTCCACATCACATATGGACTTAGGCCACATCTCATGTGTTAAGAGTTTTTACTAAGCTTAAAATTAATAAGTCTTTGATTTAGTCCAAATCAATTTCAATTTAATCTTTCTCATTTGTATCATATACAAATTAAGATTAATTAAATAGAAACCTTCATAGATTAAACATCAGCACATATTAGGATCCTTGTAAATTTAATTACATGTTTAATCAATTTACCACTAATCAATTAATTAAACACTTTAATTAATTATTATGATAAACCTTTTACACTTGAAAGCTGATCACTATTGGGTGTGTGACTTTTTAGATTCATGTTTAATTAGTAATGGGAATGAGAAAATATTTTTCTCTACTAATGTGAAATCCCTATTTCACACTTAGTCCCATAAGTCGCGAGCGATAGCTAGCATTCCATATCACAACTACCTAATTAGAAATGAATGTTTATAGTTGATAACTTTAAACATCACATGGATGATTGATCATGAATTATCATGCACTAAAATCCCTTCATTAAAGATCCAATCTCAGCTAGGGTAATAGTTTATGTCAAACCCTAATGTGCCTTGATTCTATGTCCTTATCTTGATTGTAATTCTTGATGAGATTAGATTCCTACTAGAAACTCTTTCTAGTGAATCTGTCTGTCCTGGCTAGGAGCTTTAATTATCAAAAATAATTAGATAGCATAGGATCTTAACCTCGTTTACTTGAGGTAATGAATTCTATCTTAGCGATCACTTATCTCTATACATAACAAATTAGAACTATCACATGTCATATATTTGTACATGAATAGTATGTCTATGTAAGCAGTAATAAATCCTAACTACCTATGTATGAGATATAGTATCTTTCAAGTCAAAATATTATATGCACTATTATGACCTAGATGATAAATAATTGATAAGTAGTTAAACCCCACTTTATTGTCATCTAATGTCATAGTTTGACTATTCATCTTATGAATATTCACGTGTTTGTATCGACATGACATGTCAAGTAGCATAAGACTCACTACCTCTATAATCATTTGTATCCCAAACTAATTATAGAAAACAAATAGAGGTGATGGTCTTTTGAAATTAATGATGCCTAGTTATTAATCCTATTACCACGAACATATTTAAAATATTTGTACAATAGCGATTTATCTCTTATATTGTCAATACTTGAGAATAGATCCTCTTACAAATACATAAGGAATATATTCAATAATATGAAACCCTTTTCACATTATAAATATATTTATTATGCCCTTGGGAATTAATATCTACTATTACATAACTATAATATAGCACTTAGGACACATACTGCTATCATATTCTAGATTAGGATTTTATTGAACAAATCCCTAAAATTTTGTACTTAGAGAATTAAAATAAAAAGACTCTTAATTAAATAATCTAAATATTTTGATTCTAATTAATTTATCTAAAATTATTTAGAGTTAACATATTTAATTAAAAAAATCATTTGTGGGATAAATTATTCATTTAAAACCTAATTAAATCTATGAATTCTTAATTCTTAAATTGGACCAAATTAAAAGAGACCATAAATGAAAGTACAAAGTTTTTGAACTGAATTTTTGGCCCAATTAGATACAAATTCTCCTATTTTTCAATGTTATTCCTGTCCTTTAATTTTCTTTAGGGCTTTGTACACAATTACCCTAAAAAAAATATTCTCATATATGCACCTCCATCTCACAAATGCATTTTTTAAAATTTCTATTTTAAAAAATACCTCATTTTTCATTAACATTAACAAAAGAGAGAGAGAATTCTGGCAACCTTCTAGCGAAACTCCGGCAATCTATTTTGATGATCACTGAATAGAATAAATACTTCTTTCTAAGGTTTTTAGACCCAAAGAATTTATTCATAATGTTATTTTTGGCATTTGGTGGCCATAGATTGACATTTGGAGGATGAAAGTTTTAGCCAAAACTTCTCTTCCTTTTTTCGGCCAACTCCAGCGACCAATGGGGGTGACGTCAGTTGCAATTAACTCCTTGAAACTCAAGCTTCATTTCAAGACTAAGAACACCTAGTTTCATTGCTGGTACAAAGAGAACCAAGCTCACTGGAAAATCGGTATCAAATGTATATTGTTTTTATAGAAAAAAAATGACATCAGATATTTTTATATTGTTCGCATATCTTTAGTATATCATATATCTAGTAAAAACATATTGTTTTTATTAAAAAAAAGGGCATCATATATTTGTATGTCATTGATATATCTTTGGTACATATATCAAATATATTATAAAAATGTATTGTTTTTATAGAAAAAATATAACATCAGATATTTGTATAGAGCTAACTTAAAGTTCAAAAGTGATATAATCCTTCAGGTCAACAAGTTAATAACATGGGTAAGTGTAATAACCTGATTTTTTCATTTATTTTATAAAATTTTATTTTATATGGAAATATATTATTTTGTTATTTTCTTTATTAAAGCATAATTAAAATTTTCATTTTTATTCAATTTTATATATTTTTATGATTTGAAAAATATATTATTAATAGTAATTTTATTTTAATGTTAAATATGTGAATATAATTGAAGAATTATTTATATATTTAATTATAAAAAATATTATTGTGGCTATTTTGAGAAAGTATTTATTTATTCATTTATTTATGAAAATATTTAATTGGATTTATTTAGAAATTATGAAAATTTTATAAGGATTAATTCTATGTTATAAGGTTTATTATTATTATTAGTAGTAGTAGTAGTAGTAGTGGTAATAGTAGTAGCAGCAGCAGCAGCATAACTTTGTGTGTGTGTGTGTGTGTATATATATGGTTTTAAAAAAACATTAAAAAAAAAGAAGAGAGAAGGGGCCAGCGCATTTGATGGGCTAAGGATAGCCAATCAGATGGCTGTAAAGAAGGAAGAAAAAATAGAATTGAAGGAGAGAAAGGTAGAGAGAGAGAGAGCGAAAGACATGAGAGGGAGGCTGACCGACCGACGTCCGGCTGGCGATGGGCTACACCGCCACCGCCACCAGCTAGCCCACCATCTGGCGATCTTAGATGAGGCTGTAACACCATGATTGGACAACAGATGGTGGTGTACTCATGGGTGAAGCTGTTCCGGCAGCCGAATCTTCAAGTTGGGGTTTCGGCTGATTTCGATGGTAGAATCTAATGAAATTTATCTCTTTCGACTCCTAGTGGTGAGAACTTCAATTTGATACCACTCATGCCTCTGATTGGCCACCAAAGAAAGAGATCGAAAAATGTCCCATCGAAGCTTCTATGGCATTTTCCGGTAAAGGGACGACTAATGGCAGTGAGTGCAGGGCAGATTCGAACTCCTGGCTTCTAGGCGCACCTGGGGAGGCAATTTTTGCCCATGTTAGTCATCGGTAGCAATGGCTCATGGTCAGTTGGCGGCATGTGGAGCAGATCTAACAGCTTCATCTCATCATTCTGATGCAATTCTCAACGTACATTTGATCAAAATTTGAGAGGGTAAATCCAAAACTCTTGAATTTTGATCATTATTTGAGTTATAAGTGAAATAAGTTATGTTTGTTGGATTTAATTAATGATTGATGATTTTATGAATATAAATTAGAATTGGATTTTGGTTGTATTAATTGTGTTGATGATTATGAGTTGGGAGGACCTAGGAGGGGTTATTGATGTTGTATTAAGTTGTTGAAATTATTTAGAAGTGGTGTTTTCTCTATGGCTTTTGGGTAAAGTCCTAGTTATAAGGGAAGCTCTATCGAACTTTCGGCAAATTCTTGGTAGTCGATTAAATATAGTTTTGTAAGTAAGTCATTTGTGTTATGATGATCTATCCGTTATTCAAAGTTGATGTTTGGGCTTTCTTCCAGTCATTGGTTGTCGCACTCCACAATGAGAGCTAATTAGAATTCGTCAATTTTGTGAGTTATATAGCTTAATTAATATTCTATTCTTTCATTTTAATTAAAGTTATATTTGCATACATCCACTGATTATGTGTATAATATATATATATGATAATTATGCATTATTAATAGTATTTAGTATCTTAGCATATGTATGTGAATGTTCATTAATATTGTTATTGCATATTGGTTATGGATGTTGGATGGAAGTGGGATGATGCAGTGCCACTTAGGGTATGATTGTGAGGATGATATGATGATGAGATAGATGAGCTATGACTACTGTATGATGGCTGCTGACTTGCTCATCACCTATACGCTGCTACCAATTGGGTTAGCTATAACAACCCACACCTACCCTAGAAATTTTTGGGATAATTTGCTTGATTTAGAACTATTAAGGTTAAGTGTGTGCTTTTGTGAAAATTGGTAATCTAAGTGATTGATGAGCATGTGGCATATTAAATTAATTTAATATGCATAATATGAGTTGCTATTGTGAAATAAATGATTTACATGAAGTGCATTTGTATAAAATAATTTATTTTAAATAAAATGAATTTTCATGCATAAAGACAATTTTTAAGCATAAAATGATTTTACGGGTATTTTAAAATAATTTTTAGATAAATATTTTAGGGAAAATATTACAAAAATAATAAGAAAAATATTCTTTTTATTTTTAATTATAATCAGCCCAAAATTTAAATAAAAAGCCCAAATACCCAAAAGCCCACTACACTAAAATCCTCCTAACCTAGTTCATTAAGGCTATTAGTGGAAATTGTACCCAAACCCTAATATATAATGAAAAATTCGACCAGCCTATGTCTTCCAGCAGCCACCACTTTAGTTTTCTGTATCTTGGCAGAAAAATCCTCTCAAAATATTTCTCTCAACCGAAATTAAGAAAACACATTTCCATTTCGCGATTTCTTGACTGTAATCCTAAGTTTTTCTCCTCTTTCAATTTCTAAACTGATTTCTATAAAACAAATTATGGGAAAATTATTTTGAACTAGTTGATTACTGATTTTCACATATTTAATTCTATTTGGGTGAGTTTTTGGGACAGAAAATCTATTTTCTACCGAAAACACAATTCTTTCCGCGAGATTTCTCCAAAGATGAATTCTATAACTTAAAATCACAATTTTTATGCATAAACATCACTTGGGGGGGCAGGGTGGCGATTTGTGTATTGTTGCTTTCTAAACTAATTTTTGATATGTTTTGATGAAAAATATTAGATTAAATAATATTTCTGCATATTTCTGTGATGACCAAAAAGTTTCAGAAAACAAAGGAGTTCAAGGTTTTTATGCTAGAACTTAGAAGTTGGAAAATTCTCTTACTAAATTAATATATGGTTGCCAATTTGTGTGAGAAAGTATCCTAACATGATATTTGTTTTGTTTAGATGAAAATAATGATTCGAATCATGTGTCTGTATATTGTTGTAGTGAACGAAAAACGCGGAAAGCACTAAAACTCATGATTTTTCACCTAAGCCTTAAAACTTGAATTTTTTTTTTTTTTGTATAAATACTATCTAGGACTGTCGAATCATGTATGGATGTATTCTAAACTGATATTTGCTATAATTGAATGAAGAATAATAGTTTAAACAACCTGTTTACATATTTCTGAAATGACCAAAAAATACCGAAAATAAGAAAACTCATGGTTTTATGCTCTATAATTCAAAAGTTGAATTTTTATGTATGAACAACACCAAAGTGTGGCTAATTCACATAAATAAATACTTTAAAAAGATTTTTGTTGTGTTTACATGAAAAGTCTTGGTTCAAACCATGTTTTTACATATTTCTGAAATAGACGGAAAGTGCGAAAAGAAAGAAAACTTAATTTTCCTTTGATGATGTATTCGGCCTACCTTAATATTTTTGTCCCAATGTTTATAATTTTTATGTGATGTGTTTTGATGATTATTGACATGTATGTATGAATAATAAATGATAAAATTGCATGTTAGTTGAAGGTATGACCCTAGATAAGCTTAAAGACATTTTGGTATACTTAAGGTATACTTAAGGTATCTTAATCCTATATTGTGATTAGAATGCAAATGTGATTGGGAAATATGGAACCAGATGTTATGATGACTTGATAATAAATACATAGTTTTGAGTTGAAGAAGTGATAATTGTATAAAAAGGATCATAAGAGTTAAGCATGACACTTGAAAGGTTAATTGTTAAGATGACATGTATGGAAGTGTAAAGTGTATTAAGATAACTGTTAAAGTGAGATGATATTGAGGTAATACTATTGTGATGACCTTAGAAAGGTATTGATATAATTGTAATGTGTTCTCATGTGAGCCCATAAGGCCTAAGTATGCAAGACTTTTAAAGTCAACATGTTATGTGCAAGTGATGAGTACACCTATATGTGAACTCTAAGTGTATGTGTATGCTATATATGCATGGGGTAGTTATGGGATAGAGGCATCATGAGTTAATAAATACTAAGTATTAAACTAAATATTATGTTAGAGTTTGAGGAGCTTTAGAAGTGCAAAGGGACTACGTATACTATGAGCAAAGGAACCCTAAGGTGAGTAAACATCGTATTCAATTTACAAGTGTGCGTAAACATCATATTCATTTTACAAGTGTGAGTAAACATCGTATTCATTTTAAAAGTATGAGTAAACATCGTATTCATTCTACAAGTGTGAGTAAACACTACGTTCATGTCACAAGTGCAAGTAACATTTTGTTATGTTACAAATATGTGAGCCTTTGACATTTTTGAAACCCAAGTTCTTTCTATTCTAAAATATTATTATAAGATTTCTTAGCTTGGGTTGCCAAATGACATTTGGTCCAAAACTATTTTGTTTATCTAATGAGAAATTCTTGTGACTACCACCCTAACTTATATTCTTTCTGGAACTACATTGTCATTGTATCTTTTGTTCGAAAGTTAAGCTACTATTGTTATTGAGATACATGTTATTGTTGCCTTATGTGATATTGTTAATTATGATTACCATTAACTCTAGCTATGGTACCTTTTACCCTTTATGCAGAATCCTCGTGCCGATATGGGTAATCATTGGAATATGTGGACACGGTCTTAACCTGATGGATAGGGGTAGTGTATCCACCTCAACTAAAAAAGGACGGTTCTAGCCATGGAGCCTAATCAGCTTCATACCTTATAAGTTATAGGAGTTGGAATTTGGTATAAGGCCACCTCTCCTTTATAAGTTCGAGTGATAGAGCAATAACCTTCACTCTTTATAAGTTATAAGTGTGATTTCTGCAAACTTGCCAAATTGAACCCTTGCTAAATTGTAACTTGATTCATGAATTATAAATCATGAACTATGTGTATAAGCTATGTGTTTCCTTTTCAAAGGAATATGTGATAATGTATGTGCCTTATCATTTACTCATTGAGATCATCTATCTCACCCCGCAAATGTGATGAGGCAAAGTTATGGCTCAAGCATTCTGCTTCGCTTGGGGAATTCCTTGTCCAAGTTATCAATAATACTATTTTATGAAGTCTTATCATTAGATGCTCCGGGAATGTTGATTGATACTAATTTGAAACATATATTATTTTCCTTATGGATTTTATATGAAATGTTTAATTTTAGACTTCCACAATTAAAGGTATTCATCTAAAGGTTTTAAATGAGTTATTGTAAGAGGTTCGGTACGATCCTAGGCATGATTTGTTTATGTGTAAGTGGATTCTACGGGCGTAGGTGACCTTATGTCTTCCCATATTCTAGGACCATCATATCTCTAAGGTTGGGATGTGACAAAGGTGGTATCAGAGTCAGGTTTTAAAAGTCTAGTTTAGGCTTATTTTATATGAGTTGCTTAAGTATAATCTTGAAGCATAGGAATTTTCCTGTCATGTCACTTGTAATTTATCGCTAGCATAGTTCTGCGAAATCCTAGTAGATTTTAGTAATCCTTGTTATTGGTTTGCTTGCCTTACGATTCTTCTGGCAGATGACCAAGAAGATTACACCTGCTCGAGGACCATGACCCAAAGCACCCCATGTGACCTATAAGAGGACTTGGCTGGAGATGTTCGACAAAGCCATATATGTGATTCACCCCACGAAGGAGGAGACCCCTGACAAAGAGGAGGACCCTGAGGAGCGCTTAGATCCTGATTTGGTTTATAGTAAGATCCAAAAATTGGAGGATAACTACTCATACTTGAAGGAGGAAAACCGACATCTTAAGGTTATGATTTATGCACTAAGAGAGGATATGGAGCAACTCAGGTTAGGGTTTGCTGAGCATAGAGGAGACTACTGGCCAATGAGGTCTGCATCTTCAACTAATCGCCATTAAGATAGAGATCTCCTTTGCTACTGATGTGGCAGCAGTGGCCATGTCACTCCTGATTGCTCTGGAGGTGGACATGAGAACTAGGTCAAGTAGATATGATGATCGACGTAACGACATAGCACTTTAAATGATATGAATGATTTTTCCTTGATTGCCTAGTTACCTAGTATGAGATGATTTCTTTCATTATTATGATATGGTGTGATATTATGAGATATATGCTACTTGATTATGATATGTGATATGTGCAAAACTATGTGATATGCGATACATACATGACATGTGCTTAATGATGTGATATGGTAAATATATGATAATGTGTGCTAGTATAAGGAGGGATTAAATGGGTTAGGATAAGGGATTAGTACTAAATTCCCTTATTATGATAGACAAAATGCCTCCCAAGAAGAAGGTTTGCACAGCTGCCTAATCTGTTAGGGCTAATGATGATGTTATATTGGACACTGCATCGAATGCTGCCTCTGCACCTATATGGTCAAAAGAAAGATCCAACTCAAGGGCACCAACTATGGGCTCCAGTGAGCAAGCATCTTCATATGAAGTGCACACCATGCGCAAAGAAATGAGAGACTTGCGCAAGGAACTAGATGAGCTATGAGCTCAAAGGCGAGAAGTACCGCCAACTCAAGAAAGGAATGCAGTTACTCCACCTGCGGTAGTAACACCTGCTCGGAGAGAAAGGAAATGGCTACTTGACGAAGGGATGATCGTAGCGGAGTTTAAAAAGCTACAACCGCCTACCTTTTGTGGTGAGGAAAGAGATGATCTGCATGAATTTTTGGATGAGATGGATAAGCTAGTCCATCATTTATCTTGCTCAGATGCTTGAGTGATCGAGTTAATAGGACTCCAACTTAAGAAAGAAGCTTGGTATTGGTACGAGAGAAGTATTGAAGAATGACTTTACAGGGCAGACCCACCTACGTGGGCAAAGTTTAAGTAAGAAGTAATGGATCAGTTCTTACCAAAAGGAGAAAGGCAAGATAAAGCATTGTAGTTCGAGCAACTGAAGTAAAAGCCAGGAATGTCCGTGTCAAATTATACTAAAGAGTTTAATCGACTTAGTCGATTTGCGATCAACATCATTCCTACTAAAGCAAGTTGCATCAATCATTTCCTAAGAGGACTAATCACACCTCTATTCAATTCGTTGGTAGCAACCAAGTTTCCAACCTTATCCAAGCTTATAGATAAGGCCAAGGTAATGGAGAAAAGGTACAAGGTAAAGAGAGCTGAACGAGCTGAACGAGACCAGAAGGGAAGGGCATAAGAACAAAAGTCATGGGGGACAACATAGAAATGGAGGAGGTTCAAAAGAGGAATTTTCATCCTGTGGACCATGGAATAATTAAACTAAGCAAGAATTTCCCACTTGCAGCAAATGTGGAAAGAAGCATCCTGGAATTTACCGACGAGATACTGGTGCTTGCCTTAAGTGTGGGAAAATGGGGCACTTCATAAAGGATTGCCCTCAGACGAGGAGTCAAGGGAATAGGACCACAGTATGACCATAATCTAGACCATTGCAAACACAAAGACAAAAAGTCAAGGACAAAGGACCAGTGATTGGGAATGCACCAACGACAGAGAATAAGGGCAACGGTCGAGTCTTCGCTTTAAATTAGCAAGAGGCTCGCAATTCGCACACAACCATCACAGGTATCATTCCCATCCAAAGTTCTAGCGTAAAATGTTTAATTGATTATGGTGCTACCCATTCTTTTATGTCACCTTGTTTTGCTAAGTACCTGGGTATAGATAAGGAATTGATGAGTGAATGGTTAGTAATATCAACTCCTTTAGGGGAAGTGATGGAAGTAAGGTACAAGTATAAGGGTTATGATGTAGATATTAATGGACAAACACTTCCGATAGTATTGCTAGAATTAGATGTACTAGAATGTGATGTGATATTAGGGATGAACTAGTTGTATGAGCATAGAGCATGTATTAACTGTAGAAAGAAACTTATCGAGTTTCGAACTAGAGATGGGAAGGAGTTTTGTACCAAGGAGATAGGAATGAGAATCCTCTGAACTTGATATCAGCCTTAGGAGCGAGATGGATGTTAAGGAAAAGATGCCAAGCATACCTAGCCCATGTCATCGACACTGATAGGGAAGCTGCCATTTGTGATGAGATCATTCCAGTGGTGGATGAGTTCATGGATGTCTTTTCAGAAGATTTACCCAGATTACCCACTGATCGTGAGATCGAGTTCAACCTTGAACTGCTACCTGGTAAGCAACCTATATCGATATCGCCATATCGTATGGCACCAATAGAGATGAAGTAGTTAAAGATGCAATTGCATGATTTACTTAATAAGGGTTTCATTCGACCAAATAGTTCACTATGGGGCGCTCCAGTGTTGTTCATGAAGAAGAAGTATGGCTCGTTCCGAGTGTGCATTGACTATCGTCAACTTAACAAAGTCGCTGTGAAGAATGGATACCCATTACCAAGGATCGATGATCTTTTTGATCAAATGCAAGGAGCTGGTCACTTCTCTAAGATCAACTTAAGGTCTGGCTATCATCAACTAAAGATCCGAAGAGAAGATATCTGCAAGACTACTTTCCGTACTAGACATGGACACTACGAGTTCACAGTTTTGCCATTTGGTTTGATGAATGCTCTTGCTACTTTCATAGACTTGATGAATCAAGTGTTCAAACCATTCCTTGATAAGTTCATGATTGTGTTCATTGATGACATCTTGATTTACTCAAAGAATAAAGAAGAACATGAAGAATACGTAAGGATCGTGCTTCAAACGTTGCGTGGTCACTAACTCTATGATAAGTTATCCAAGTGTGAGTTTTGGATGGAGTCTATCAACTTTCTTAGACATGTAGTAACTAAGGAAGGGATTCAAGTTGATCCTAAGAAAGTTGAAGTGGTAGCAAATTGGCCAAGGCCCACAACAGTTTCAAAAGTACGAAGTTTCTTGGGCATGGCGGGATATTATCATAGATTCATACAGTACTTTTCTAAGATAGCAGCTCCATTGACCAAGTTAAGTAAAAAGCAAGTTAAGTTCAATTGGGAAGAGTCTTGTGAGAAGAGTTTTTAGAAGCTCAAGAAATGTTTGATATCGGCTCAAGTTTTGACATTACCAGAAGGAGAAGGAGCGTTCACTGTCTATTGCGATACTTTGAGAGTAGGACTTGGGTGTGTCTTAATGCAAAATGGTAAAGTTATCACCCATATATCATGACAACTAAAGAGACATGAAGTGAATTACCCTACTCATGATTTAAAATTAGCTGCAGTAGTGTTTGCTCTAAAGATCTGGAGACATTACGTGAATGGGACGAAGTGTGAGATCTACATGGATCATAGGAGTCTTCAGTACATCTTGAGCCAAAGAGATCTCAACCTGAGACAAAGGAGATGGATTGAATTATTGAAGGATTATAACTATCAGATTCTCTACCATCCCGAGAAGGCAAATGTAGTGGCAGATGCCTTAAGTCAAAAGTCGATGGGAAGCCTAGCCCATATGGATGTGAGAAAGAGGCCAATCGTGAAGGAACTAAAGGAATTGTTTAATCAAGGATTGAAACTGGAGATTAAAGGATCCAAAGTTTTATTGGCTCATTTTCAAGTAAGGTCTAAGTTAATGGAAGAGATAAGGGATTCACAAGATAAGGACCCACACATGATGAAGTTAAAAGATGAGATGAGAAAAGGAAAGAACTCTAAGTTTGAAGTGGTTAATGGAATTTTAAAGTGCAAGAATAGAATATGCATGCCTGATGTGGACAGATTAAGGGAAAGGATATTAAAGGACACACATCAGACACCTTACTGTGCTCATCCTGGAACTACCAAGATGTACCATGATGTGAAAGCTAACTATTAGTGGCTTGGACTAAAGAAAGATGTGGCTAAGTTTGTAGCATCCTGCCTAACTTGCCAGCAAGTCAAGTATGAACATAGTGGCCCTTAGGATTGCTAAAAGAGATTCAATTACCTAAATAGAAGTGGGAATGCATCACTATGGACTTCATTGTCAGCTTGCCTAGAACCTCTAAAGGGTATGACTCTATATGGGTCATAGTAGATCGATTGACAAAGTTCACTCATTTTATGGGAGTTAAGACCACATATTTTGCAGATCAGTATGCACAGTTGTATGTAGATGAGATTGTGAAACTATATAGAGTGACAATTTCTATCATCTCAGATCGAGGAACTCAATTCACCTCAAGGTTCTAGCAGAAGTTGCAAGAAGCGTTAGGAACACAACTAGATTTTAGTACGGCATTTCATCCTCAAACGGATGGCCAGTCTGAAAGAACAATTTAGACACTCGAGGATATGCTAAAGATGTGTATCTTAGACTTTGGCAGTAGCTGGGATAAGCATTTACCCTTGATTGAATTCGCCTACAACAACAGCTATCATTCGTCCATTAGCATGGCACCATACGAAGCATTGTATGGGAGAAGATGTCATTCTCTGATTTGTAGGATTGAACCTAGAGACAAGCATGTAGAAATGCCTGAATTACTTAAGGAGACTATCAAAAAAGTACCATTTATTCAAGATCGACTAAAGATGGCCTTTAGTCAGCAAAAGAGTTATGCGGACCCCAAGCGAAAAGAAATTTAATTTGCCGTGGGAGATCATGTATTCTTAAAGGTCTCTCTAATGAAAGGAGTTATGAGATTCGGCAAGAAGGGGAAATTATCACCTCATTTCATTGGTCCTTTTGAAATCTTAGATAAGGTTGGAGAGGTGTCTTATAGACTTGCCTGCCTCCAACTTTGGCGCATATGCATCCAGTGTTCCACATCTCAATGCTAAGAAAATATGTGTCAGATCCATCTCATGTTCTTTTACCTCCAGACATTACATTGGATGAACAACTATCCTATGAGGAGTCACCAATAGCTATAGTGGATCAACAAGTAAAGAAGTTAAGAAATAAGGAGATACCCATGATTAAGGTCTAGTGGCGAAATCATGGGATAGATGAGTGCACTTGAGCAGCAAAGGAAGAAATACGGTAGAAGCATCCCCAGCTTTTCAAGAGTAGCTAGGTAAGGATTTAAATTCAAGGATGAATTTTTTTTAAGGGGGGGAGGGGGGTGGGGGGGGGGAAGAATGAAACAACCCACACCTACCCTAGAAATTTTCGGGATAATTTGCTTGATTTAGAACTATTAAGATTAAGTGCATGCTTTTGTGAAAATTTGTAATCTAAGTGATTGATAAACATGTGGCATATTAAATTAATTTAATATGCATAATATGAGTTGCTATTGTGAAATAAATAATTTACATGAAGTGCATTTGCATAAAAGAATTTATTTTAAATAAAATGAATTTTCATACATAAAGACGATTTTTAAACATAAAATGATTTTATGAGTATTGTAAAATAACTTTTAAATAAATATTTTAGGGGAAATATTATAGAAGTAATAAGAAAAATATTATTTTTATTTTTAATTATAATCAGCCCAAAATTTAAATAAAAAGCCCAAATACCCAAAAGCCCACAACACTAAAATCCTCCTAACCTAGTTCATTAAGGGTATTAGTGGAAATTGTACCCAAACCCTAATATATAATGAAAAATTTGGCCAACCTAGGTCTTTCAGTAGCCACCACTTTATTTTTATGTATCTTTGCAGAAAAATCCTCTCAAAATATTTCTCTCAACCGAAATTAAGAAAACACCTTTTCATTTCGCAATTTCTTGATCGTAATCGTAAGTTTTTCTCCTCTTTCAATTTCTAAACTAATTTCCATAAAATAAATTATGGGAAAATTATTTTGAACTATTTGATTACTGATTTTTACTTATTTAATTCTATTTGGGTGAGTTTTTGGGTGAGAAAATCTATTTTCTACCGAAAACACAATTCTTTTCGCAAGATTTTTCCAAAGGTGAATTCTATAACTTAAAATCACAATTTTTACGTATAAACATCACTAGGGGGGAAATTTCTAAATTGTTGCTTTCTAAACTGATTTTTGATCTATTTTGATGAAAAATATTAGATTAAATAAAATTTTTGCATATTTCTGTGATGACCGAAAAGTTTCAGAAAACAAAGGAGTTCAAGGTTTTTGTGCTAGAACTTAGAAGTTGGAAAATTCTCTTACTCAATTAATATGTGGCTGCCGATTTGTGTGAGAAAGCATCCTAACATGATATTTGTTTTGTTTAGATGAAAATATTGATTTGAATCATGTGTTTGTATATTGCTGTAGTGAACGAAAAGCGCAGCAAGTGCGAAAACTCATGATTTTTCACCTAAGCCTTAAAACTTGGATTTTTTTTTTTTTTTTTTGTAGAAATACTATCTAGGACTGCCAAATCATGTATGGATATATTGTAAACTGATATTTGTTATAATTGAATGAAGAATAATAGTTTAAATAAACTGTTTACATATTTCTGAAATGACCGAAAAATACCGAAAATAAGAAAACTCATGGTTTTGTGCTCCATAATTCAAAAGTTGAAGTTTTATGTATGAACAACACCAAAGTGTGACCGATTCACATGAATTAATACTTTAAAAAGATTTTTGTTGTGTTTACATGAAACATCTTGGTTCAAACTATATTTTTACATATTTCTGAAATAGACAAAAAGTGCGAAAAGAAAGAAAATTTAATTTTCCTTTGATGATGTATTCGGCCTACCTTAATATTTTCATCCTAATGTTTATAATTTTTGTGTGATGTGTTTTGATGATTATTGACATGTATGTATAAATATAAAATGATAAAATTGCATGTTAGTTGAAGGTATGACCCTAGATAAGCTTAAAGGCATTTTGGTATACTTAAGGTATACTTAATGTGTCTTAATCTTATATTGTGATTAGAATGCAAATATAATTGGGAAATATGGAACTAGATGTTATGATGACTTGATAATAAATATATGGTTTTGAGTTGATGAAGTGACAATTGTATAAAAAGGATCATAAGAGTTAAGCATGACACTTAAAAGGTTAATTGTTAAGATGACATGTATGGAAGTGTAAAGTGTATTAACATAATTGTTAAAGTGAGAGGATATTGAGATAATACTATTGTGATGACTTTAGAAAGGTATTGATATAATTGAAATGTGTTCTCATGTGAGCCCATAAGGCCTAAGTATGCAAGACTTTTAAATTCAACGTGTTATGTGCAAGTGATGAGTACACCTATATGTGAACTCTAAGTGTATGTGTATGCTATATATGCATGGGGTAGTTATGGGATAGGGGCATCATGAGTTAATAAATACTAAGTATTAAACTAAATATTATGTTAGAGTTTAAGGATCTTTAGAAGTGCAAAGGGACTACGTATACTAGGAGCAAAGGAACCCCAAGGTGAGTAAGAATCATATTCATTTTACAAGTGTGAGTAAACATCGTATTCATTTGACAAGTGTTAGTAAACATCGTATTCATTCTACAAGTGTGAGTAAACACTATGTTCATGTTAAAAGTGCAAGTAACATTTTGTTATGTTATAAATATGTGATATCATGTTATGTGAGCCTTTGACATTTTTGAAACCCAAGTTCTTTCTATTCTAAAATATTATTATATGATTTCTTTGACAAGCTTGGGTTGCCAAAGGACATTTGGTCCAAAACTATTTTGTTTACCTAATGAGAAATTCTTATGACTATCACCCTAACTTATATTATTTCTGGAACTACACTGTCATTGTATCTTTTGTTTGAAAGTTAAGACATTATTGTTACTGAGATACATGTTATTGTTGCCTTATGTAATATTATTAATTATGATTACCATTAGTTCTTTTTACCCTTTATGCAAAATCCTCGTGCCGATGCGGGTAATCATCAGAACCTGTGCACATGGTCTTAACCCGATGGATAGGGGTACTGTATCCACCTCAGTTAGAAAGGGGCGGTTCTAGCCGTGGAGCTTGATTAGCTTTATGCCTTATAAGTGATAGGAGTTGGAATTTGGTATAAGGCTACCTCTCCTTTATAAGTTCGAGTGATAGAGCAATAGCCTTCACTTTTTGTAAGTTATAAGTGTGATTTCTGCAAACTTGCCAAATTGAACACTTGCTAAATTGTAACTTGATTCATGAATTATAAATCATGAACTATGTGTATAAGCTATGTGTTTCCTTTTCAAAGGAATATGTGATAATGTACGTGCCTTATCGTTTACTCATTGAGATCATATATCTCACCCCTTTTTCCTTGTGTGGTTCTAGGTGAGCAAATGTGAGGAGGCAAGCTGATGGCTCAAGCATTCTACTTCGCTTAGGGAATTCCTTGTCCAAGTTATTAATAATACTATTTTATGAAGTCTCATCACTAGATGCTCTGGGAATGTTGATTGATACTCATTTGAGACATATATTATTTTCCTTATGGATTTTATGTGAAATGTTTAATTTTAGACTTCTGCAATTAAAGGTATTCGTCTAAAGGTTTTAAATGAGTTATTGTAAGAGGTTCGGTACGATCCTAGGCATGATTTGTTTATGTGTAAGTGGGTTCTACGGGCATGGGTGACCTTATATCTCCCCATGTTCTAGGACCATCATATCTCTAAGGTTGGGATGTGACATCAGTGTTGTTGGGACAACTGTGATCCTTATGTTGGTTATAAGAGATAGTATTAGATTCAGAGAGCCTAGATAGGGGTATTGGCTCCCTATATTGAGGATTAATGTAGTACTGTGAACTATGTTCCATCCTTGTGTGATTTGATGACTTGTCTGTCTGTTTGGCATAGTGCATTAGCATTATAATCATTAAGTGGTATATTACATTAGGATTTATATAGCTCATTGAGTCGAATGCTCATTTCTGTTCAAATTATTTTTCACGTGGTGGAATGAGCTTGTGAAGAAATTTGAATTGAGTTAAACTGCCTTTTACCTTTTGGCAAAGTTATGTATTTAAGTATTGCTTTATGTAAATAATATTCATATATTTGTATTATTGTTTTAGAACTCCGCAATGTTACCTCTATTACTTGTATTTTAGTTAATTGTCAGCTGTATATTAATGTATCTTCTAAGTTGAGAATTGTTTTGTTAAGTAGAAACCAATTATATGTTATTTGATATTTTTGAGATGATAGTAATGATAGCCCAGTGTAGCTTTAATTTAAATTTATGTTGGTTTAGATCTGCTTAACATGTGGGCCCATAGCCCTATTATGTGATGGTTTTGTCATTTAGTGTGATGTCAATCTTACTACAGACATTGGTAGCCATGTGCATCACCCATGTCCTAGTGTTGATCACATAACATTGGGTTCAAGGCATGATAGTAAGCTTCTTTCTATTTGTCTTGTTTGCTCTTCATCTAAGTCTGATTCTTACTAAGACTCAAAAAAGGAGGTAGCAAAAATAAAGACAAACATAATGGGCTAAGCAAGTACAAAGAATAGTTTGTATAAGATCAGAGAGTGGCTAGAATAAGGTTACCAAGAAATGAAAATTTTGTATTTGAATTTAAGGCTTAACATACATTTGAAGAGAAAAGGACGAAAGACCTCTAGCATGAGTTATATCAGCCTGATAATGAACGAATTAGAAGAAATTAGGTTGAACAAAAAAAAAAAGTCTAGATCTAAATAGATAAACAAATTGAACTTGAGAAGCACAAGGAGACAATATCGAAGAGAAAAGGTCCAACAGTAAAGAAACACCTTTGATTGATATGTATACTATAAGCTAGCCAGAAGATAATGGGCCAAGTTTGGTTGCTAGCATTAATATGGTATGTTATCTACCAAATGAATTTCTACCTAAGCCAAGAAAATCATAAACACTAGATTGGGATGTATTGGAGACAGAGCTTGTAGAAGATATAAAAGAAGAGGTCAGGCCTTTAATATCAATTGAAGAGCCACTAGCTTGTGTCACTAATCAAATTTGGCCTTTGTGTCACTAATCAAATTCAGCCTTTTTATATTAAGGCCAAAGTCAATGGACTGATGGTGACAAATTCCTAGTTGATAATGGGGCTGCTTTAAACATATCACCTTTGCAAATGATGAAAATTTAACCTCATCACAGATGACTTGAAAAAGGCATATATTCCTATGACCGACTTTACTACAGGGGAGACTAAGGCAAAAGGCCTCACAACAATACAGATAAAGGTCAATCACAAAACAAGACTTAAAGGATATTTTGTGGTGAATGTCATCAACAACTGCAACATCTTCTTAGGCTGATAGTAACTTTAGGGATTGAGGAGGAAGTTTGGCCTATTTTTATCATTGTAAAATTGAATGCCAAATTTAAAGCTAAACTAATTGCTCTTTAAAAGAGTTCAAGGTTTACTTCATTTAGAGTTATGAGAAGATGCCATGACTAGACCTAGATCTTGTTTAGTATCAGTTGCTTATCAAATAAGGCTATAAAGCATTCAACTATGTGGGATGCCTAAGAACATAGAAAAGTTTGCATAGGAAGAAATAAAGAGACTTTTGGATGCTAGGTTTATCAGAACAATCATGTATATGAAATGGTTGTCTAATATCATCCTTATTATTAGGAAAAATAGGAAACTAAGGATATGTATAAACTTCAAAAATCTAAACTTAGCAACTCCTAGGGATAAGTATCGAATGTCAATTGCAAACATGTTAATTGATATGTTTGCATGTAATTTGATCTTGCATTTTATGGATGGGTATTTAAGGTATAATCAAATCAAAATAGTTAGGGACAATGTAAGCTAGTTAGGTTTAGATGCCTAATGCTGATTGGAGCATATGAATAGGTGGTAATACCTTTCAGTCTAAAGAATGTTGGAACAAATACCAAAGGTCCATGAACACCATATTCCATTAAATTATTGGAAAATTCATAAATGTGTATTTTGATGATGTAGTTGTTCATTCACAAGAGCCAACCTTAGGAATTCATTCAAGAGAATGAGACAACATAAGTTAAAAATGTATCCTCTTAAATTTACTTTTGGGGTGTTGATTGGTAATTTCCTTAGGTTTCTTATCCATCAAAGAGGAGTTAAGTTTGATAAGAATAAGGTAAGGGCCATCATTGAAGTATAACCTTGTCAAACATAGAAAGTTAAAAAGTCTACTCAGTTAAATCAATTTTCTTAGAAGATTTATTGCTAACATCATTGGTATACTTCAACCTTGATGAGTTTTATTAAAGATCAAAAATGAAAATGACTTTGTTTAGATTAAAGAATATCAGAAGAAGATTGATGAATTAAAGGATTATTTGACCAAGCCACAAGTTATGACACCTCCAACATCAAAATAACCTTTGATTTTGTATTTTAGCTTCAAAAGATTCAATTGGAAACATGCTTATATAAGAGTTTGATGATTTTACGAGAGATATTTACTACTTAAGTAGGAGTCTAAACCTGAATGAGATCAAATATATGTTAGTCAACAAACTTTACATCATGCTCCATTTTTCTTATAGTAAGTTAAGATGCTACATGCTATCTACAGTAATCATGGTGATAAGTAAGATCACTATCACTAAGATCATTTTATCTTGGCCTTTTTTAAGAAACAAGCTTCGAAAGTGGGTCATAGAATTATTGGAGTTTACTCTCTAATATGTTTCCCTAAAAATAAGTTAAAGGGCAAGCCTTAGTTGACTTCTTAACTCCTCATCCCACTAAGGGTGAATAAGAAGAAGTTAATTAAGTATTTAAATCACTTCACCAAAGGCATAATTACTAAGATGGGATTTATACTCGAGTTTGCTTATAGTAATAATCAAGTCAATTTTGAAGCTTTAGTAATTAGCTTTGAAATACTCTTAGACTTTGGTGTCAAATCAGTTCATATAAAAGGGGATTCTCTTTTGGTAATAAAGTAGATATCTTCAGAGTATAATTATGAGTCACTAACTGTGAACCCTCAAATTTGCACCCTTGGGATCTAGTTGTATATTGACACCCGCTAAGATTAGTGCACTATGCAAGGTCAGTACGGCGGTCCCGCTAGTCGGTTAGTGGGCAGGGGTCAAAGGGGTAATGCCCCTTGTGAGGTGCAAGACAGCACCCCGTTGAAAAATAAATTTCCTGAAACTTGCACCTTTAGATGACTAGCACTCGACTATGAACCCATAAAATCAAACTAGGCCCAAATCAAATAAAAAATGGATGAGAACAGGCTAAAAAATGAGGTGCAGTAACCCACAAGTCAACTATGGCAACTCGCAGTTGGCTACGGTAACTACAACCTCTACTGCGGTTGCCATAAGCATCCCTGCATAGCAAATTATCTACCACAGTGGGCCCTACAGTTACTACAACTCTCTTAACGGTTACTGTAGCCCACGATAAATTGCTGCAGCGAGTTTCTAACAGATTCCACATCAAAAATTGTGTATTTTTAACCTAAACTCCCCCTATAAATACCTTGCACCTCTTAATAACTTCCGCACACAATTACATACTTCTATACCCTCCCTAAAGCTTTCTAAACCCAATTCCTAAGCCTTCCAATCATCAAGACCCTCTTTGTAAACCTCTAAATCTTTAAAATCCCATTCCAAAATCTCTTTGATCATATAAAACCTTATTCATAAGCTTCAAAATCATCTTAAAACCCTATTCATAAGCCTTCTAATCATTTCAAACCCTATTCCTAAGCTACTTAAAGTTGCAATTTAAGTTATTTCTTTTAGAGGGAATTTGTGATACTCAAGCAAAGGTGCGATCCAAGTCCCTCCAAGAAAAGTTCACGCTATTTAAGAGTCCTTTTTTCAAAAGGAATGCTCATGCTATCTCTAAGCCAAGGTGGAACTTAGATCCGATGCTAATCTCGCTCCCTACATTCCTCACTGCTAAAAGCCTAAGGTAAAAGTTCTTTCCTTTTCCTTTTTCAATTCTAATTTTAGGACCTAAATATGAAAAAATCTAAATTTTGTTAATTAAAATATGACCTAATTAACAAATCTCTAAGCCCTTAAAATCAATCAAAACATGATAACAAAGGCAATAACTTAAAAGCCCCTCCTTTGCAAGAGATAACAAAGGCAATAACTTAAAAACCCCTCTTTTGCAAGAGATAACAAAGGTAATAACTTAAAAACCCCACCTTTGCAAGAAAGAAGAACTTCATGGGGTTTGATTCCCATTTAAAGGGAAATGTAGGCATGCCATCTTTAAGGCATTAACTCCACTAAAATTAACAACTTCTTCTCTCTATCACCTTCATAGTTTAAGGTTGAAATTGCTTTTCTTAAATAAAAGTCAAAATTTTAGTTCTTTTTGGTGCTATTGTTTTATTACTTTTTCATACTTTAATAGTTTAGTTTATATTTAGGGAATGTCTGCTTTTTCTAAAATTCATAAGGGCTAGAGGAAAGATCCCCTGATTTTGATATTTTGATTTGTAATAATTTTAAGTAGTTTTCCTTTTTTGTTCACATTTTGTAATTGTCATTATTTAACATTTTCCATGCATTGCACAAATAATATTTATTTCATGCATCATATTATATCTATTCATGCATATATAAAAACTTCCTTTCACAAAAGCTATTTTGTATTTAAGCCAAACTAATTTTTTTTTTGTACTTTTTTTAACTAAAACCTAATCTCCAAGCCCTCTTTAGTCATTTGAGATTTAGTGCTTTTCCTTGGGATAAATGGAATAATTTTGGAGTCAATCAAATTGGGTTTTTCCTTTAATTTTTCCAACTAAAATAAACAAAATTAAAGTGGCGACTCCTTTTACAAATTACAATTTACAAAATATAATTTTCTAAACTCATAGTGGTGTGAACCCTCAAAATTACACCCTTGGGTTCGGCCACAGCTTGACACCTGCTAAGATTAGTGCACTACGCAGAGCCAGTATGATGATCCCATTAGCCTATTAGCGGGCAAGATTTAAGGGGTCAGCAACCTTTGCAGGGTGCGGGGCAACACCCTATTGAAAAATAAATTTCCTAAATCTTTTGCCTTCAGATGACCAGCACTCGATTATGAACCCATAGAATCAAATCAAGCTCAAATCTAATCAAAAACAAACTAAAACTAGCCAAAATAGTGTGAAACTAGGTTAGACTAGCTCCAACAGCCTACCCCTAAGTTAGGCAGCACACCCAACGTGCTGATGGCATAGGCAGCACGCCATTGGCATGCTGACCGGCGTGCAATTGGTGTCACTGGTGTCACCGTTGGGCCTTTTCACCTACTCTATAAATAATGCTCCCATTTTAGCCCTTTGGGACAGATCTTAGAGAGGAATCTAACACAATTTTTGAGGCAGAAATACACCTATATTGCTTTTCTTTTTATGTTAAAATTCCTTTTAAAAATTGATACTAAAATCTATCATTTCAAGTTCATTTAATTTGCAATTATTACTCTGTTTTGCTAACCTTTTCTATATAAGGTTCCAACTTTAAGGTTCCCAAATCCAAAGTAGAGCTTAGATCAAGAGTTAAGCTCACCCCGTCCATTCGAAGGTCAAGGAAAATAAATATATAATCCTTTTTCTTCTTTCCATTTCTAAAATTCTAAAATTCAGATCTAGAATTCTCCCCATTCTATCTTTCTTTAGGTCTAAAACAAAAAAAAAATCTAAAATTTATTAATTTAAAATTCAGAATTAAATTAATAAACCAAACTAACATTTTTTCTAGAACCACTCCTTCGCAAAAAGGAAGAACTACATGGGGTTTGATTTCTATTCAATAGGACACATAGGCCGCCATTCTGTAAGGCATCAACTCCAAAATCTTTTTTAATAACATTTTCCCCCTTACTTTGATTATGTATGTTCATTTCTTTACTTTAGTTGACGAATGTGTGCTTTCCCTAGTACCCATAAGGGCTGGGGGAAAGATCCTCTTTACTTCATTCATCTTTGATTTTGTAATAATTAAGTAGGATTTATTTTTCCTTATTTATAATTGTCATCTCATTTTATCATCTATAACTGTTTCATTCATTATTTTACTCTTATTCATACATAAATTAAAATTACCCTTTTTTAAGAGTTATTTTGTAACTTTTAGCCAAACATTTGTTTAAATATCAAAACCTGATCTCCGAGCCCTCTTTGATCACTCGCGGATTAGTGCTTTTCCATTAGGATAAATCAAACATTTTTGGAGTTAATCATTTTGGTTTTTCCTTTAGTTTTCCCAATTAAAATAAGTAAATTAAATGGTGACTCCCTTTTACAAATAACAAATTGCCAAATCCAATTTTTTAAACTCATAGCGAGTTCCAATCATAGAGTTTCTCCCAAAGAGCATTTCAATTCCTCTTAGAGGATCAAACCGATGCTTGAGCAAGCCCTCATAATTGGCGACTCCACTAGAGACTTCAAAATCTTTTTCAAAAAAAAGATAAAGTGGATTACTTTTGGTAAAATACCAAGTTTGGCTTTAATCTAAAATAACTATTTTCATGCATCACTACATCGGACTCCTTGTCCAAAAAATCCTAGCTTCCTAGGAAAACAAACGATAGAAAGTAACATCGAGTGGGCAACCTTCCTTGGGTCTACTTGCCGATAGTGAAATCATCCAGCCCACGACGTATCCTCTAATCCTTTTAGAGGTGTAACGAGTATGCACGTACCATTTGACCCACACAAGGCTCCTTGTCTCATATATGGTTAGGTATATCACATCTCTAGTGTGATGGGTTCACTTCAAACCACCCTAACCCTTTTATGTAATGACTCATAGAACCTTCCTTTAGGATTGTATGCACCATAATACTGAACTTGGTATTTCATGAAACCTTTTTCAATCATTCATGCATGCATAGCTTCAACCTTGTGAGGAGTCAAAAACCTATCCAAACATCTTCATATCCAAAACCTAGTGGTCCACCTAAACCCATGGGCAAAACCCATTGGTCCACCTAAACCCATGAGCAAAACCCAAAACCCATTGGTCCACCTAAACCCATAGTCAAAAACCCAAAATTCATTGGTCCACCTAAACCCATGGTAAAAAACCCAAAACCTATTGGTTCACCTAAACCTATGGTCAAAACCCATTGGTCCACCTAAAATCATGATCAAAATCCAAAACTTATGGTAAAAATAAACCCATCTATGGTACCCTCATCCTTATCTACAATCCTTATTTATAACTGTTACCCAAGCTAAACACTAGCCTAGCTTTCATCTTTCATAATTCTCACCCAAAGCTAAACACTAGCCTAGTTTTCATCTTTCCCAATTCTCACCTAAGCTAAACATTAGCCTAGCTTTCATCTTTCACAATCCTTATCCAAGCTAAACACTAACCTAACTTTCATCTTTCATAGTCCTTACCCAAGCTAAACATTGATCCGGCATTATCCTCAACCATCCTTACCAAAGCTTAACACTGACTTAGCTTCACTTTTATCATTAATCCTTACCCAAACTAAATGCTGACGTGGTTTCATCTCTTACATTATTATCTAAACCCATGGCCCATCTAAGCCTATGGTCTAGTCCAATCAAACCCATTATCTAACTATCACGAAACCCATGGTCACTGCATCCTTAAGCCCATACTAAACCATCCAGAAATTGCAAATCCAATTACTTGAGGCTAAACTCTAACTTAGCCTTCGTAATTAAACTTTGGCTACTCAAAGCTAAAATCTGACCTAACCATTCAAAGCTAAAATTTGATCTAGCTACTCAAAACTAAAATCCGACCTAGCCACCCAAAGCTAAAATCTAACCTAGCTCCCCTAGCTAAACACCTACATAGCTAACATCATACACCATCAACCCAACCATAAAACATTGTCATCCATTAAACCTAAGGTCCTTGGTTTGTCAAACCTCACCATAACCTTTTTTTTTTTTTGTTTTTCCAAAGCTTGATACTAACCCAGTTTCCTTTCCCTTTCAAAGGTTGCCAAGATGTCTATTGGATTTGATAAAGATATCATGGATAAGATTCTAGCCAAACTATTAGAGTAATAAGAAGAGATGTTTAAGAGACAAATGACCCAAATTCAGGCCCAATTATAGGCCTAAAGGGAGGCCGTACTAAATGATGTCTAAGACATGCTAAATCGGGTAGGAATAAACCAAACCCTAAATCCCACTCTCCATATTCTACTTAGCCTAGACCAAAATTTGGCATTAGTGTAAGCCCATGCTTTTACTTCCTCCACCAAGCCAACCTCTCCATCACTTCCCTTACCTAATACCCTCAAAACAAACACTCTCTCACATTTTGCACCTACTAAATAGCCACAAATCATCTCATTTCCTCTAGATCCTTCCCAAGGGAGGGAAACCATATGTAATCCTAGGCTTAAGGTCTTCCTACTCAAATTGGAAGCCATGGAAAAATTGATAAAAAGTCTAAAGAAGAGGGAAGGCATGGTTGATACAAGTTCATTAAGCCTCTTCCCCAATGCTTGATTACCACCAAAGTTCAAGATGTGAAATTTGGACAGATTTGATGGTATTACTTGCCCTAAAATCCATTTAAAAATGTACATAAGGGCAATGCATCCCCTTGGTATCAACAATGAGCTCCTTGCTAAACTTTTTTAGCAAACCCTTACTGATGCTACCCTAAGATGGTTTATTGACTTGGATGACACCCAAAAATAGACTTGGGAGGACATCTGCAAAGCATTTATCAAATAGTACCACTACAATATTGAAATAGGTATTACAAGAAGGGATTTAGAAACCATAAAATAACTTCTAAATGAGTCCTTCTCCATGTTCCTTACTAGGCAGAGGGCTAAAGCTGCTCAAATGATAAACTCGCCAACCAAGCAAGAACAAGTAGATATCATTGTTAAGAATCTACTCCCAACCTATCGAGCCCACTTGTTAACATAATACCTACCCACCTTCAGAGCTTTAGTTGTAACTACATCAAAAGTTGAAGATTGCATCCAAAGTACATCATTTCAAATTGAATTCCCCACCACCAACCTTAACAATGATGAGGAATCTAGACTTGACTCGACCCCACCTTACTTTAGCCCCAAAAGGCATGTCATATAATAGTTCAAGTTCAGCTAATTTGACCTGTCTAAGATTGAATTCTAAGTCTAAACTTGAGTCCAAGTCCAAATCTCAAAATCTGAGTCAGAGTATGTCGTCTTATTTTTCTCTGTATTTGTGTCAACCATAACGATTCTTTTTTGTCATCTTGTAATAAAGTTTTCTTTACGATAATGCATCTTCTTTTCATTATTTATACATTAATTTTCTTATCTTGCTTGTTTAGTTCGACATGGATGCACCTTAAAAAATAAGAAAAGAAAAAGAAAATGAAGAGAAAAAATGAGATGGGTAGAGATCTAATCCTTCATAACAAGCATATGTTAGAATTTGAAGTGTCCTCATTCTCTCAAATTAGCAATTGTTTCACTGACTCCTAATCAAAGAAGGTCAAGTAATGGACCTCTCATCAAATAGTTGAAGTACAAATCAAATGGAATTACCTATTACACATCGATTAGTCAAACAATGCACCTCAACAAAGGGCAACAAGTTCAGAAAAGACCTTTGTCAAATCTAGAATTCAAAGGTCAAAGCCCTTCAACATGAAGAAAAATAGTAAATTATGGTGGAATGTTTTATCTCAAATTTCATTAATTCAAGCTCGCTAAGTTGAAAACCCAAAAGAGAAACTTAGACAGAAGTTAGAGCTGAGAGAGAGAGAGAGAGAGAAATCTCATCCAAGTCATCTTCCCTCAAGTCCAAAGTTATTCATCTCATCTTATGTCTCTAAAGTCATCCTTCTACACTAGAGGTTCATTCTCTAAGGATATACTATCTTCTATGCCCTTATCCTATAATACTAGTATGTCTTCCTAAGTCATCATCTATTGTCAATCTGTCCCGTCACTTCGCTCAAAGAGCTAAGGCACAATTCCTCACATTTCCCCCCTTCACATTCTTATCTCTCATTTAGGAATATAATCTCCAAGTTGTCTTCTTCCACTAGCCCTTTAGCCATTCCTAAGGGCCCTTTATTTCAACCAGCACAGTCATTTACATAAGTCAAACCAATTAAGTGTCACTCAAAAAATCTCTCTTCAATCTCAAATAATAAGGAAAAGCTTGACTTGCTCTTTTCTATGATTCATACTACAAAAAGCAAAATCATACAACCTCCATGATTCTTTTCAAAGGTTTCAACCTATCTTCAAACCATTCTTGAACTTTTCCATCCTAAGACTCATTGGCAAATCATACCATCATTTCAAGCTCAGGCCACATACTACCTTTTCCTTGGCAAAATCTCATCATAGGTAGAACTAAAAATCCTAAGTCTAATAGGACTCATCATCTTTGAATCTAGTTTCCTTAGCAAAACAAGAAGTCGAGGCATATCTCCCAAAGCCTATCATCCTCAAATTGATTAAGAAGAACTCAAACCAGTCAAGGCCCATCTCATGCCTCTTTGGCAAACATCTTCTGATCTTTGAAAAGATTAAGCCTTATTGGCAAAACACATAATCCCTTATAATCAAAGCCTCTTAAGGCTTGTAAACCATTCTGATGCAACCATGTTAAAGGGCAAACCCTTATCCATCAGCCTATAGTATCCTTATGACCAAAATCTGTACCACCATACCTGAGCCAAAGCCAACCATCCAAAGCACCCTCATAGAAAACTATCTTCAACACCCAAAAGCCTTCACCATGAAGCCCAAATCTAGAAGCCTTCATCATGAAGCCTAAAACCCAAAAAGCCTTTGCCATGAAGCCCAAATCTAAAAGCCTTCACCATGAAGCCCACTCCCAAAAGGCCTTCATTTATAAAGCCCATGATCTTGTACGAAGCCAAACTAGATTGAGCTTCCAAATGACCCTAGCCAAGGACAAACCTAACCTAGCCTTCCAAGATGATCTCCCCTACTGCCAAACCAAAAGGCCATAATTGACTAAGCCAATTGCCAGACCTTACCAAAGGCTCCTGTATAAACTTCTTTGGAGACAAGCCTAACAAATTGACCTTCCCAAAAACTTGACCTAGCCTTTCAACCTAATCATCTCCAAGGACTTGACCCTCTTAATCAAGATTCCTAATTTTGCCTCAAACTAGACCTTCTCCCAAGTCGAAACCACCTAAGCCCAGCCTAACTTTTTCCAGCCATACCTTGCTTAACTTTCTAAAATGACTTCTTCCTAGGCTGAACTGATAACCAGTGACCAAGCAGCCTTATAACTAATATGACTCTAAGCTAGTTGTTCAATCCAATCCCAAATCAAAAGGCCATGCTTGACTAAGCCTTTTAAGCTGACTAGCTCAATCTCTTCCTCCTCTAAGACAGAACCGATAGCCTTTGATAGACCCTTCAACCAGCCTCATACCTAGTCCAACCATCCCTAAGTTGGTCTATTTGAACAAAATAGCTAAACCATTTTATCATTCTAATGTGGGGGCGTTTCCCTCCCAAATATTCACCTTTCCTAAAGTGGGGGCATCTTTCTCGTAAAAGCTCAGCACTCTCCTACCAAACTAACCCTTCACAAGTTCAAAGTATCTAATCATTACATAATCATATGCATTTTGCATTAAATAGACTCTTGAATTAAGGCAAATTATCAGGTCAAACTTCACAAAGCAAGAGAAGATCACCTCTTTGTTGATTCCTAAGAGAGAGGGTCATCATCATTCCTGCCAAATAGGATCACCTCTTCACTAATTCCTACTAGATAAGATGGTCATTCCTCCAAATAGGATCACCTCTTCACCAATTCCTACTAGACAAGGTCATTATCATTTCTATCATATAGGATCACCTCTTCGTCGATTCCTACTAGACAGGATCGTCATCATTCCTACCAAACAGGATCACCTCTTCACCAATTCCTACTAGACAGGATGGTCATTCCTACCAAATAGGATCACCTCTTCACTGATTTCTACTAGACAGGGTTATCATCATTCCTACTAGATAGGAATAGCCTTTTTAGCTCCTACCATAAAGGATAGCCTTAGGATTCATACCTGAAATCTGAATTAGGTATCCCTTTTAATCAGACCCATCCTAGGTCAACCTTAGGATCCATACCATAAATATGAATTAGGTATCTCTTTTAATCATACCATCCTAGGATAGCCTTAGGATCATTTCACCCACAAATGTTTAGTAACGATCACCTAGGCACCCCTACGGTTCATTTTTTCCACCACTTTTATTCAAATTCCACCATTTTCCCTAAAACATGTCTAGACTCTAACTTAGGCATCCATTTGGTTTATTTTACCATCTCTCATCCTCAAGTTCACCATCACAAAATTGCCTTTTGTCCAAAGCTAATTCTGATGAAGGGGCAGCTTGAACCCTCAAAATTGCACCCTTAGAATTTGGTTGTAGCTTGACACCTGCTAAAATAGTGCAAAACTAGGTCAGACCAGCTCCAATAGCACACACCCAGGTCAAGCGGCACGCCCAACATGCCAACAGCATGCAACCAGTGTTGTCGGACCAGCCTGCATGCCACTACTGGGCCTTTTCACCTACTCTATAAATAGAGCTCCCATTTCAACACTCTGGGATGGATTTTGGAGAGGGATTTGATATGATTTTTGAGGCATAAATACACCTATATTGCTTTTCTTTTTATGTGAAAATTCTTTTTAAAAATTGATACTAAAATGTCATGTAATAACCCACATCTACCCTAGGAGTTTTAGTGACAAATTATTTGAATTTAGGCTTATTGTGATAAATTGTGTGACTGTATGAAAATTCATGTGTGATGTGATTTATGAGTTTGAAGCATGTTAAATTAATTTTAATATGCCTAATATGAATTATAATTTTCAAATAAATGATTTGAATAAAATGCATTAGTATGAAATAATTTATTTTTCATAAAATAAATTTTCATGTAAAAATGTGATTTTTAAGCATAAAATAATTTTATGAGTATTTTTAAAATATTTTTAAATAAATGTTTTTGGGAAAATTTTAATGAAAATAATAAGAAAAATATTGTATTTTTAATTACCTATAATCAGCCCTAAATTAATTAAAAAGCCCAAATACCCAAAAGTCCACTACACAAAAACACTCCTAACCTAGCTCATTAAGGGCAAACTTGGAAATTGCACCCCAAACCCTAATATATAATGAAAATTTCGGGCAGCACTCTCATTGCAGCAGCCATCACTCCATTTTTCTGTATCTTGGCAGAAAAATTCTCTCAAAATATTTATCTCAACCGAAATTAAGAAAACACCTTTCCGTTTCGCGATTTCTTGACCGTAATCGTAAGTTTTCTTCTCTTTCAATTTCTAAACTGATTTCTATGAAATAAATTATGGAAAAATTATTTTGAACTATTTGATTACTGATTTCTATAGATTCAATTCTATTTGAGTGAATTTTTGGGAGAGAAAATTTATTTTCTACTGAAAACATGATTCTTTCTGTGAGATTTCTCCAAAGGTGAATTCTATAACTTAAAATCACAATTTTTATGCATAAACATCACAAAGGGGGGGCAATTTGTGTATGGTTGTGTTCTAAATTGATTTTGATTTGTTTTGATGGAAAATATTGGATTAAATAATATTCCTTCATATTTCTGTAATTACCGAAAAGTTTCAAAAAAAACAAAGGAGTTCAAGATTTTCGTGTTAGAACTTGGAAGTTAGAAAATTTGATTCTTGAATGGACATATGGCTGCTGATTTGTATGAGGAAGTGTTCTAATATGATAATTGTTTTGTTTAGATGAAAATAATGATTTAAATCATGTATCTGTTTATCGCTGAAATGAACGAAAAGCGCGGAAAGCGCGAAAACTCATGATTTTTCACCTAAGCCTTTGAACTTGGAATTTTTTTGTATAAGCCCTACCTATGGCTGCCAATTTATGAAGGAATGTGTTCTAAACTGATATTTTCTATGATTGAATGAAAATAATGGTTTAAACAACCCGTTTGCATATTTTTGAAATGACCGGAAAATACCGAAAACAAAAAAAATTATGTTTTGTGCACTATAATACAAAAGATTGAATTTTTATATATTAAAAACACCAATAGTGGCCGATTCCTATGAATTTATATTCTAAAATGATTTTTTTTATGATTACATAAAAGATCTTGGTTCAAACCATGTTTTTACGTATTTCTAAAATAGACGGAAAGCACGAAAAGAAGAAGAATTTGGTTTTCACCTTAATGATGCATTCGGCCTACATGAACAATTTTCTCCAAATGTTTTTAAATTTTATGTGATGTGTTTTGATGATTATTGACCTGTATGTATGTATAATAAATGATAAAATTTCATGTCAGTTGAAGGTATGATCCTAGATAAGCTTAAATGCATTTTGGTATACTTAAGGTATCTTAACCCTATATTGTGGTTGGAATGCAAATGTGATTAGAGAATTTGGAAATAGATGTTATGATGATTTGATGATGAACATATGGTTATGAATTAATGAAGTGAAAAGGACCTTAAGAGTTAAGCATGACTCTTGAAAGGTTAAATATTAAGTTGACATGTATGGAAGTGTAAAGTGAACTAAGATAATTGCCAAAGTGAAATGATATTGAGGTAATGATATTGTGATGACCTTAAAAAGGTATTAATGTGATTATAATGTGATATCAAGAGAGCTTATAAGGCCTAAGTATACAAGACTTTTAAAGTCAACGTGCTATGTGCAAGTGATGAGTACACCTATATGTGAACTCTAAGTATATGTGTATGCTATATATGAATGGGGTAGTTATGGGATAGGAGCATCATGAGTAAATAAGTACTAAGTATTAAATCAAATATTATGTTAGTGTTTGAGGAGCTTTAGAAGTGCAAAAGGACTATATGTACTAGGAGCAAAGGAACCCCAAGGTGAGTAAACTCTATATTCCTACTTCCAATGTGAGTAAACACTATGTTCATGTTACAAGTGTGAGTAAACATTATGTTTCAAATTACAAGTGCAATCTATTATGATATATGTACCTTTGACATTCTTGAAACCCAAGTTCACTTCCATTTTTAAATTAACTATGTGATTTCTTGTTAAGCTTGGGTTGCCAAAGGACATTTGGTCCAAAATCATTTTTGACTATTTGGTGATAATACCTTTATGATTATTACCCCATTGTATCTTTTGTTTAAAAGTTAAACCACTATTGTTATTAAGATACATGTTATTATTGTCTTATGTGATATTGTTAATTGTGATTACCATTAGCTCTAGCTATGGTACCTTTTTACCTTTTATGCAGAAATCCTCGTACCGATGTGAGTAATCATCGGCTATGTGCTTCTCATACCAATGCGAGTAATCATTGGCTATGTGCTTCTCGTACCGATGCAAGTAATCATCGGCTATGTGCTCCTCATATCAATGCAAGTAATCATCAGCTATGTGCTTCTCGTACCGATGCGAGTAATCATTGGCTATGTGTTCGAGTGATTATGGCAATAGCCTTCACTCTATGTGTTCGAGTGATTATGGCAGTAGCCTTCACTCTATGTGTTATAAGTGTGATTTCTGTGAACCTTTCTAAATTGGAAACTATGAATCGTGAGCCATATGTTATGAGCTATGAGCCTTTTCTAAGTGATATGTGTTATTGTACAATCCCTATTGTTTACTCATTGAGATCATCTATCTCACTTTTTTTTTCCTTGTGTAGTTCCAGGTGAGCATTATGAGGAGGCAAGGCGATGGCTCAAGCATCCTACTTTGCTTGGGGAATTCCTTGTCTAAGAAAATCAGTTTAATATGTCATGAAGAGTTATCCTTAGAAACTCCAGGAATATTCATTTTTGGATGTTTATTTTGAAATGTTATGCTTCGAGGTTTTAATTGAATTCTAAATATTGTTTTCTTATGGATTATGTTTAAAGTATATTTTAATTCTGCTTCCACAACTTAAGGTTTTCAAAAAAAAAAAAAAGGGTTTATTTAAGTTAATGTAAGAGGTTTTGGTATGATCCTATGTAGTATTTGTATAAGTATAAGTGGATTCTACGGACGTGGGTGACCTTATGTCTCCCCATGTTCTAGGATCGTCATATGTCCAAAGTTGGGATGTGACATGTCATTTCAAGTTCATTTAATTTGCAATTATTACTCTATTTTTCTAACCTTTTCTATGTAAGGCTCTAACTTCAGGGTTCCTAAATCCAAGGTGAAGCTTAGATCCAGAGTTAAGCTTGCCCTATTCATCCAAAGGTCAAGGAAAACAAAGGTATAATGCCTTTTCTTCTTTCCATTTCTAAAATTCTAAAATTCAGAACTAGAATTTTCTCTATTCTATCTTTCTTTAGGTCTAAAACAGAAAAAATCTAAAAATTATTAATTTAAAAATCAGAATTAAATTAATAAACCAAACCAACATTTTTTCTAGAACCCTTCCTTCGCAAGAAGGAAAAACTGCAGGGAGTTTGATTCTTATTCAATAGGATATGCAGGTTGCCATTCTATAAGGCATCAACTCCAAAATCTTTTTCAATAATATTTTCCCCTTTATTTTGATTCTATATGTTCATTTCTTTACTTTAGTTGAGGAATGTGTACTTTTCTTAGTACCAATAAGGGTTAGAGGAAAGATCCTATTTATTTTATTCATCTTTGATTTTGCAATAATTAAGTAGGATTTATTTTTCCTTATTTATTTATAATTGTCATCTCATTTTATCATCTACAATTGTTTCATTCATCATTTTACTCCTGTTTATACATACACTAAAATTACCCTTTTTTAAGAGTTATTTCGCAACTTTTAGCTAAACATTTGTTTAAATACCAAAACCTGATTCCCGAGCCTTCTTTGGTCACTCGCGAATTAATGTTTTCCCATTGGGATAAATCAAACATTTTTGGAGTCAATCATTTTGGATTTTCCTTTAATTTTTCCAATTAAAATAAGTAAATTAAAGTGGCAACTCCCTTTTACAAATAACAATTTGCAAAGTGTAATTTTCTAAACTTATAGCGAGTTCCAATCGTGGAGTTTCTTCCAAAGAATATTTCAATTCCTCTTAGCGGATCGGACTGGTGCTCGGGCAAGGTCTCACAAATGTGTTCCAATAATGATGTTTCTTCTAAAGAGCATTTCAATTCCCCTTTAGCAAAATAGGACAGTGCTCAAGCGAGGCCTCACACTAACACTTCGACCTTATTGAAACAAAGCCATTTACCTCTTGGAAGGTTTTTAACACTTCTCTCTAGAATATGCAATGAAGGCCGAAAATGGACTAGTAAATCAACTTTCTTAAGGGAAATTTGGGCAGTTATCATGGTTTGGTGAGATTTCTTTAAAATATAGGCTAACCTCAGTGCTATACATCAAGGGGATAAATCAACTTAAAGATTAAGTGGATAAGCATCAATGGATCTTCATAATAGACTTATGTCAAGATTAGAGAGTAGAGTTAATAATCTTAGATTAGAGAGTGGAGTTAATAATCTTCAAGGGCAAATCATAAGTTAAAATTAATTGTTTCACGTTTCTGGCAAGAGGAAGGCCAATTATCATAAGGCATCCAAGTGATGAGTTAATTTTATGCCTTGGCCCAAATGAAGCAATTGTGGCTATGGCCGAGATTCATGAAGAGGTATTTGGGGCTTATCAATCTAGAAAATTAATAAGGATACCAAAGTCTCCTGGTGGCTGAGCATGGAAAAGGATTGTTTTAGTTATTTTGAGGGCCATGAAGCATGCCAAAAGCATGATTTAATGTAATTGTCCCTAGTCAATGAATTACGATAGGTCATTAAGCCTTAGCCATTTAAAGGATAGATAGTTATTATTGGCAAAATTTACCCCCCATCATCCAAGCAATACTTTTTCATATTGGTTACTATGGATTACTTTTCTAAATGGGTTAAGGCCATTCCCATTAAGAATTTTGATCAATAGCTGGTTATCAAGTTCTTTAGATGATATATACTACCTCAAAATAACTTGCCTTAATCTATCACAACTAACTAGGTACTTGTATTTATAGAGGAATAAGTAAAGAAGTTTGCAAGAAGTATGGTATCAAGTTGGTGCACTCATCACTATATTATACTCAAACAAATGGCTAGGCCAAGGCAACTAATAAGGTGATAAAGTTGAACAATTAAAAGATGGTGGATAACAACCCTTAGGGTATAACATAAATTATTATTTGATTAGGTTATTTAAAATACCTTGAAAATGGCTATAGGGAAACTCCTTATCAACTAATTTATGGGCGTAATTGTATGATCCCAACTAAACTCACAGTGAAATCCATCACAATAAAGTATCAAAATAAGCTAATTGCTAAGCAATACACTCAGGCTATGCTGCAGGAGTTAGATGATATAGATTTTAATCAGCTTGTTGCTTTAAATCAAATATAAGCTTAGAAGAAAAGGGTAGAAAAGACATAAAAAAATTTGGACTAAATAATTTAAGATTAGAGACCTAATTTGGAAACAAATATCACCAATAGGTCAAAAGGACCCAGGCTCAGCAAATGGTCACTGAATGTGGAAAAACCTTTTATGGTTAAAGAGATCAAAGGGAATGATGACTATAGATTATCTAATCAAGATGAAGATTTACATGATCAAAATTTTTCATGTATCATGTTCCCTCTTTATGGAGTATACCCATCCCTTTTCATTAAGTAGTATACTAGGCAAATTATTTTACCTTTAAGACCAATCTCATGATTATAATTAAGTTTTGGCTTTATGGGAAATCTTATAATTGTAATTTTATATTTTTAATTAGTAAAAGTTTAAGTTTGCCATCTTAAGGCCATAAAAAAGTCTAACCTATCCCATGCACTGTCACATCCCAACCTTATGAGATACGACGGTCCTAGAACATGGGGAGACATAAGGTCACCCATACCCATAGAACCCATTAACATATAACAATCATGCCTAGGATCTTACCAAATCTCTTTCATTAACTCATTTTAAACATTTAGATGAATACCATAAATTGCATAAGACTTAAAATAAATCATTACATATCAAATCCATAAGGAAAATAATATATATATATATCCATAAGTATAAATCAACATTCCCGGAGCATCTAAAGACAAGACTTCACAAACATAGCATTATTGATAACTTGGACAAGGAATTCCCCAAGTGAAATAGAATGCTTGAGCCATCACCTTGCCTCCTCACATTTGCTCACCTGGAATCACACAAGGAAAAAGGGGTGAGATAGATGATCTCAATGAGTAAACAAAAAGGCACATACATTATCACATTTTCCCTTGAAAGGAAACATGTAACTTATACACATAGTTCATGGTTTATAACTCATGAATCAGGTTGCAATTTAGCAAGGGTTCAATTAGGCAAGTTGGCAGAAATCACACTTATAACACATAGAGAGTGAAGGCTATTGCTCTATCACTCGAACACATAGAGGAGAGGTGGCCTTATACTAAATTCCAACTCCTATGACGTAGAAAGCGTGAAGCTGATCAGGCCCCACAGCTAGAACCGCCCCTTCTAACTGAGGTGGATACACTATCCCTATCCATCGGGTTAAGACCGTATGCACAGGTTTCGATGATTACCTGCATCGGCACGAGGATTCTGCATAAAGGGTAAAGGTACCATAGCTAAAGCTATTGGTAAACATAATTAACAATATCACATAAGGCAACTATAACATGTATTTCAATAACAATAGTGGTTTAGCTCTCAAACAATGATACAATGAAAGTGTAGATCCAGAAAGAACACAAGTTAGGGTGTTAATTCACAAGAAAATTCTCATTGGATAACAAAATAGTTTTGGACCAAATGTCCCTTGGCAACCCAAGCTTGACAAAGAAATCATAAAATTTAAAATAGAAAGAACTTGGGTTTTAAAGATCATAAAGGTTCACATAACAATATATCACATTCTTGTAACACAACAAAATGTTGTTTACACTTATAACATGAATACGATGTTTACTCACCTTGGAGTTCCTTTGCTCCTAGTACACGTAGTCCCCTTTGCACTTCTAAAGCTCCTCAAACTCTAATATAATATTTGATTTAATACTTAGTATTTATTTACTCATGATGCTCCTATCCCATAACTACCCATGTACATATAGCATACACATACACTTAGAGTCCACACATAGGTGTACTCATCACTTGCACATAGCTTGTTGACTTAATGGTCTTGCATACTTAGGCCTTATAGGCTCACATAAAAACACATTGCAATCATATCAATACCTTTTTAAGGTCATCACAATATCATTACCTCAATATCAATTCACTTATCAATTATCTTAGTTCACTTTACACTTCCATACATGTCAACTTAACAATTAATCCTTCAAACATCATGCTTAACTCTTATGATCCCTTTTACTTCATCAAGTCATAACCGTTTATTCATTATCAAGCCATCATGACATCTAGTTCCAATTTCCTCAATCACATTTGCATTCTAATCATAATATAAGGTTAAGATACCTTAAGTATACCATAATACATTTAAGCTTATCTAGGATCATACCTTCAACTAACATGCAATTTTATCATCCATTATACATATATACATGTCAACAATCACCAAGACACATCACATAAAATTTATAAACATTTGGACAAAATTGTTCATGTAGGCCGAATGCATCATTAATGTAAAAACCAAATTCTTCTTTTTTTCGTGCTTTCCGTCTATTTCAAAAATATGTAAAACATGGTTTGAACCAAGATTTTTCATGTAAACATAATAAAAATCATTTTAGAACTTGAATCCATAAGAATTGGCTACTATTGGTATTAGTAATATATAAAAATTCAATCTTTTGCATTATAGTGCACAAAACCATAAGTTTTCTTATTTTTGGTATTTTTTGATCATTTCAGAAATATGCAAACAGGTTATTTAAACCATTATTTTTCATTCAATCATTGAAAATATCAGTTTAGAACACATTCCTTCATGAATTGGCAGCCATAGATAGGGTTTATACAAAAAAAATTCTAAGTTCAAAGGCTTGGTGAAAAATCATGAGTTTCTGCGCTTTTCGCGCATTTCGTTCATTTCAGCGATAAATAGACACATGATTCAAATCATTATTTTTCATCTAAACAAAAAAAATATCATAATAGAATACTTATTCATACAAATTGGCAGCCATATGATTATGCAAAAATAAAATTTTCCAACTTCCAAGTTCTAACACAAAAACCTTGAATTCCTTTGTTTTTCGAAACTTTTTGGTCATCACAGAAATATGCAAAAATATTATTTAATTCAATATTTTCCATCAAAACAGATCAAAAATCAGTTTATAATACAACCAAGTACAAATTGCCCTACCCCCCCCCCCCCCCCCCCCCCTTATAATGTTTATGCTTAAAAATTGTGATTTTAAGTTATAGAATTCACCTTTGGAGAAATCTTGCGGAAAGAATCGTGTTTTCGGTAGAAAATAATTTTTCTCTCCCAAAAATTCACTCAAACAGAATTGAATCTGTAGAAATCAGTAATCAAATAGTTCAAGATAATTTTCTCATAATTTATTTCATAGAAATCAGTTTAGAAATCAAAAGAGAATAAAAACTTACGATTACGGTCACGAAATCGCGAAATGGTAAGGTGTTTTCAATATTTCGGTAGAGAGAAATATTTTGAGAGAATTTTCTACCAAGATACAGAAAGAATAAGAGAATAGCTGCTGGAAACCCTTGTTTGGCTGAAATTTAGAATAAATATTGGGGTTGGAGTGGAATTTCCACTAATACCCTTAATGAATTAGGTTAGGAGGATTTTGGTATAGTGGGCTTTTGGGTATTTGGACTTTTCCTTTAAATTTTCGGCTGCTTAAGAATTAAAATAAAAATAATATTTTTCTTATTAATTCTGGAACATTTCCCTCAAAAATATTTATTTTAAAATATTTTAAAAATACCCATAAAATTATTTTATGCTTAAAAATTGTCTTATGCATGAAAATTAATTTTATTTAAAAGAAATTCTTTTATACAAATGCACTTCATGTAAATCATTTATTTTATAATAGCAACACATATTATGCATATTAAAATTAATTTAATATACCACATACTCATCAATCACTTAGATCACCAATTTTCACACAAGCACACACTTAACCTTATTAGTTCTAAATTAAGCAATTTATCACGAAATTTCCTAGGGTGGGTATGGGTTGTTACATTTATCGTGAGATCCCACATTGGTTGGAGAGGAGAACGAAGCACGCCTTTATAAGGGTATGGATACCTCTTCCCAGTGACACATTTTAAAGCCGTGAGGGCTGTGGGAGGCCCAAAACGAACAATATCACTAGCGAGTGGTCAGGGACGTTATAGTTGGTATCAGAGCTGGTTCTCGGATCGGTGTGCCAGCGAGGATGCTGGGCCCTAAGGGGGGTGGATTGTGAGATCCCACATCAGTTGGAGAGGAGAACAAAGCACGCCTTTATAAGGGTGTGGATACCTCTTCGCAGTGACGCGTTTTAAAGCCGTGAGGGCCGTGGGAGGCCCAAAGTGGACAACATCGCTGGCGAGTGGTCAGGGACTTTATATGCACACACACACAAGCCCTTAATAGCCACAGTATTTTTAAGCAAAAAGATTCAAAAATTCATAAGGCAGCCCCCTTGAGCCCTAATGTTGAAATTGTACAAGAAGCCTACCTTATGGCCAATGAGTTATAAGATTTACAATGTCCTAAAAATTATGGTCCAATGGCCAAATACATCATTAGAGGGTTTCAAAGATATTGGAGATTGTCTTAAAGATTTCATTGTCTTAAAGATTTCTTCCATCCTGCTCATTGCTGAAGCTTATTGCAGCTCCAATTTTTTAAGGCTAGCCGATAACTGTTGTTTGTTGATGCTCTTGTTCCTTAAGTTGCTCCCATATTCCACACCTCTATAGTATGCTGACCCTATTATTTTTATACTTTGGCTAGCTATGGTTAAAGTTTTAAAAAAAAAACTCAACATTGAGGGTCTTGGCTTGAGACTCCAAATTCTTACCCTAATGAGAAGCTTTTGCTCTTTGATTTAGAGTTTGAATTGCATGGTCAGCAACAACTAAGTCATCAAAAGTTTTCTTATGTTTGGAGATGGTGTTGTCTGCTAAATAATCTTGGGCTAGAGAAGCTACATCACTTAGGAGATTATTAATTGTGGTCTTAATGTTGGGCTGGGGAAGCTGCATCACTTAGGAGATTGTTAATAATGGCCTTAATGCTAATGCTAATATCGCTAAGCGAGACCTTGGAAGAAATCAATTCTAGAGTTTTCTTGGGTAGTATTACTTTTATCTTCATATAAAAGGAAGGTAACATCAAATGGTTCTAAAGACCTCAAGTTATAAAAATGCTTATTAATATGCTTGGTTAGTCTTGTTTCTGGTTCTTGCATTAAGATATCCTCAAGTTGCTCAAGTTTGACTCTATAATTTCTTTTTCCATTGGTTAGGCCTCGAAGCTAGTAAGAAATCTTTAAAGTCATTTGTGGCTTCTTAAACAAGGTCAAGCATTATTTAATATAAAGGTATGGAACATAATGGACTATAAGCATATTAGAGAACTTCACAATGTACTTACAAGAATCTCTAGGAGAGATGGAGCATTAGGCTTAACAGGCTCAGAAGTGAGCTCTAATATCTATTCAACTTCCTCGAGGATATGAGTTGAAGACTCTTCCTCAGCTACTGAATGGTTAGATTCTTTGCTTGGTAATTTGGCCAAGGAAGTGGACTTCTTGGAGGAATAAGATACTATTTTAAATGAGGGATGGAGCTATGTTGGTTAGGTCACTTTTATTTTTAACTTTGAGATTAGAGTGGAAAGGGTCTTTAAGAATGACTTAAAACCATTCTGAAGGAAATCAAAAGTGTTAAAACATATAGCGAAAGCATTAAAAAAAAAGGTGAGATATAAGTTTAAAAGACATACCTTAATGGTCTTCTCTTTCTTGGCTAGTGGTTGTTTGGTTTCATTTAGGTCCTACAACTTACTAGGCTAGTTAGGAATCTCTATCAGAATGGCTTCTATAGAAGTATAAGTGTGAATACATTAGTCGAGCAAGAGAAAATATGCTTATAGAACTACCTAATTGTTTATACCTCCCTAAATAAGAATTATATTCATTTAGGAGTTCAGGTATATAACAATCTTTGACATACTCAAGCCAATCTTCTAAGAACTAGCCCATGTGGCTCAGTTGCACTTTCTTTGCTCAGTTTAGCTTAGGGTATGGCGAGCTATATTGAAAGGAGAAGTTGGAAGCTTTAGCCATTTTCTATAAGGAACCTTAATTGGAATCCAACCATGGCATATCATTGTTAGTTTTGTAGATTCCTTTATTTTGTTAGCAACTTCTTCTCTATTAACTAACAATCTCCTATTATATTCATATCTATTGTTGGTTGGGCCTCCGTCAATTTTCAAAGCATCTCATTCGGTAGAAGATAGTTATATTTAATACTAGAAAACTTTTTAAAGGCAAGAATTTTTTTGATAAGCATACCTTTGAGTTTCGAGGCTGATCCCGACACATGTTGAGTAGAAGTTGTGTCAAATTGAACTTTAATTTGAACTTTCAAAGAAGTAATAAGATCCTAAAGCTCCCATATTATATCAATTAAAAGAGACATTTTCTTCTTAACAAAATTGACCTACTAAAAGGAATAGAGTTTGATGCAATATGGGGCAATTGTAATATCAACTATTTCAAACTCAATCTTTTGATGTTCAAGTATTTCAATTATTTCTTAGATGGTTTCTAAAGAAATTGTTGGACGTGGTTTTTGCCTAAGTCAAAAGAATAAACTATGGGAAATGGAAAGAATTGGATCATATTGAGTTGATGGGAATATAAATTCAGGTGATACACTTCAACACCACATTTTCTTTGTCTAGCATAATGCTAAAGTGAAGGTTCCAAACTATCAATATGGTGGTCTAGCAGTCAAACCACTTACTAAGAGTGAATTCTTGATTGAGAATAAAAGAATCATAGTGAAATCAAGTCCATTTAGGACTAAACTTGGTTGGACAAAAGGGATAAAATTTATGATTATCTCTATGTTTGGTCTTATAAAAGAAAGTAAAAAATTTGATGGAAGTTGATGTTTTTCAAAGTAAAGCTTTTGATCCATTTCCCATAATTTGATAATGAATTTAGAGGTTTCCAGTATCGAAAAAATAGGCCATGAGCAAGAATTAAAGCATCCACATAAGACCATTTAGGGAGCCAAATGAATTAGGAATTAGTCACAATTGAGAAAAATATGAATGTTTTGGCAAAGGTGAGCAAGAATGTAAGGTCTAAATGATAACCTTTAGCTAAAGGTAAAGGCAACGACCACTCTGAGGTGTTCCTTAGTCACTTTGATTGAGGCTATACAAAAGATGAATTTGCATAGTCAATATGACAAAAAGGTTTTATACTCTTGGATCAAAGTTTATGGATCAGTTCAAAGAAATAAAATTACTATAATTATAATCATTTTTACTAGAAGAGATAGTCAATTCATCCAAATCAACTTCTAGGTTAGCATTTATGTGTTCCCTTAACAATAGGATACTAAACAAAGTTGTTTTAAGTCTAGAAGTGTGGTTGACATTGTACCAAACCTCAACAAAAAAATGTTGTTGCTAGATGATCAGAACAACATATAACAAGGTCGAAGAGTTTCTTGAATGAGGTAATCCTAGGTAAGGAGAATTCAAGCAAATCAAAAACTCCTAGAGATTTCCATTCATTAGAGAAGTACAACTTCAATTGCTCGTGCCAAGACAGATAGTCATCATGGACAGTTTTTGAGACTGAAGCAAGTTTTTAAAGCAGGAAAACACTTAGAGAAAAGGAAATGCTTAAGGTATCTAGGGCAATAACAATAGGCCCTAAAATATGTTAGGAGTCAAAATATTGAATCATTATCTTATCAATGATAGGATTAGTGGATTCAACTAAGGTGTCAAGAGTCTCTTTAGGAGTGGCCAATCTTGCTATTTATTTTCCTTTAGTCATTCTAGTTAGGGAAAAACAAAAGTAAATTAATAAAAGAACCTCCAACAAGATCAAAAAGCCAAATAAAGATTAGGAAAACCTACTTTAAGATTTGAAGAATAAGCTTGAAGATCTTAGAGAAAGCAAATTATCAAAAATTTAAAAAGAGAGTTTTAGAAATAAAAAAGATAGCAAAAATGAAAAGTGTAAATGAATTTCTAAATTTATAGAGTTTTGATGAAGGATGAAAAGAAGCTACCTTTTAGTTTTGATAGGAATTTTGAAATTTGAAATTAGAAAATTAAAGAGATGTGCAATGCTTCGCTTTTCTAAAATGAAAGGTTGTGGTGGGCATTGTTAACATCAAAAATTAACCAAGCACATTTCGCTTGTTAAGTCATATGGAAGTAGAATATTGTAAAGTCTAAAGACTGTTGGGCCTAATTGTACATAGTGACACTAATCCATTTAGTAGCTATACTAATTTGGAATAAATATCAATATAGGATTTGTATTATTATGCAATTATGGATATACCCTTGTAAAAACCACTATAAGCAACCTTGTAAATCATTATAAAACTAATCATTCATTCAATATACACTAAAACTTTTGCTCTCAAACCCCCTAATCAAAGTCGATGGTGTCATCTACCTATATAGATTATATTATTTTTATTGCTTTTATTCGATGATGGCAAAACATGATCAAAGGACCTATTTAAAATAATCAAAAGACTTTAATTCTAAGAAATTAAAGGGTTTTAGGATTAATAATAAAAAAATTACAAGAACTTGGATTCAAACATAACTCTCCATGTTTAAATACAAAGACTTAATTAATCACTAAGCCAAGAATAAATTTTGATCAAAAAGGATACATTTTTTATTTATAAGTAAACTTCTAAACTCTAATTTGATTATATATATTATTTTTTAATTATCATTTATGATAAAGAATAAAATCTGTCTCTGGTTAATTTAGGCCTAACTTATGAAAAGCCTACTGAAGAAGTCTTATCTCTACCAAGCCTGTTAGGCAAGCGGCTCACTTGTATGGGCTATGAGTCACTAACCCACCAGAGAAGCTTTCCTAAGCAAGGAATTAAAGACTCTCTCTCTCTCTCTCTCTCTCTCTCACCACACTTTCTATGCGTGCACTAGTAGCCACATCCTGAACGTAATAGTGCTTGCTCTGTGTCAAATGCACAGGGGCACACACTGTCAGAGACAGTGTGCTCCATTTTGACACCCTTGAAGTCATTCAGTTTGGCATATCTTAACATAGCCAGAGAAGCTATTCTTAGTGCTCACCAACAAATTGAAACTCGACACCTGTCCCCCAAAAGACACCATCGAATAATGTATAAAAGGCATACCATGTCCTTAATAAAAGGTAGTTTGAATTTTACATTCTCTCACCTCCTTTTTTACTCAAAAATACTTAGACTATAAAGAAGGGGTATTCCTTCACTCTGGCCACTGTGTCAACTAGTTCGATACTGACTTAAGCATCGAAGGGTCCTCGCTATATAATAGATCTAGTTCCCCTTGACATCCTTTTTTTTTTTTTTTTCCCTCTTTGTAGGCCCGATGAAGTAAGCCCAATCACCAAGGATCCAATTCATCTCCATCTTCATTAATATTAGACTAATCAATTTATAAATATTACAAAGGTACATTGTTTTTGTATAATGACTATTAAATAAATTTGACCTATTAAATAAATCAACCATCTATTTATGAAAATCAACATATCCTTATTCATTATTTTACTTTCTTAAAAAGTGTGGGGAGTGGAGAATTTCATATTTCAATCTACAATTCATTAGTAGTATGAGAAAATTTTCACTTATTTAATGAGAATTATTAAAAAAAAAAAAAATTATCACCTATTTGATAGTGGATATTAAAATATTAAAATATTTTCTCAACCCGTGTTACCTCCTATAATAATAATAATAATATCCATGTCTATCTTTTAAACTTTTTGCATGTTGTCCTTTATTTTTTGCTAAAAATTTTATCAATACGATTTATAAAATCAAAATCAAAAACAAAATCAAATTTCATATGCTAATAATAGACAAAGAAAATGAATTTATGGACATATTCAAAGGCTAGTTTACCTGGCAAATGAATTTACTTCCATTTTTCGATTATTCTAATTTTAGAATTAGATAACAAAGGAAAGATATATATTACTTGCATTGCATGTTTATCTAAAACAAGTGTGAATGGGGAGAGATTTATTTCATAATAATACATACTATGCATGCTCTCTCTTGTCTCTTTCTAAGATTGTGAAAATGGTCTGACCATACTACTAAAAAAAAAAAAGGAAAGGAAAGAAAAGAAAAGAAAAGGAATGTAGGGTTGTAGATAATGGATTCACTAAGATTTCCCTCACCTCTTTCTAAGATTGTAATAAAAATAGATAAATTTAAAGAATAAAACCAAAATGCAACAAACAGGACATATTTGAATATATTGACCAAAGATTCTACAAAGGCAAATCAGCATGCATTTTCAATCCCAATTGAAGGAATAAGAATATGAAGGGTACAAGCATGACTACAAAATGGCAAACAAATAGGGCCAGAATATATTTCTGACTTTGACCACAACTCAAAGTCAAAAATATCTTCTTTTTTTTTTTAAAAAATACTAAAAAAGAAAAATACTCAATAAAAATATTTTAGACTATAAAACAAAGATACTCTTCATTTTTAATATCTCTTATTAAATTAGTGATAATTATTTTGTGGTTTGGCCTATACATATCCCTTATTTGTAATTTTGATTTATAATTGAATAATGTTTATAATATTTTATATTAAAAATAATTGTATTATTATATGTATAAAAATAAAATACTCATCGAAATAATGAGTTCATAAAGTAACAAACAGAGCGCAATACACATACTAAAAAATAAGTATCATATATAAATAAAAACTAACAAGAGATTCATATTAGGTGAGTCGAAATTATCGACTAATGTGGATTGAAATTATTTTTTGTGTTGGTTTTTTTAAGAGTTATCATAACGTAGATTTGAGTTCATATTACTTTTTGGACAAAGTATAACGCTTCACGTTATTTTCACATTTTTAAAGTAACTAAATTCACACTGTTAAAATCTTCCAAGCACCACGTTCTATGCACTTTTCATATTTTTTTTTTATTTTAAAGACAACTAAATCCATATTGTTAAAATCTTCCAGTATATTTTATATTTTATCTATGATTTTAATTTTCTTATGAAAATGTAAAATTTAATCACACTTTAGTATTAAATATTTGAATTATATTATGTCTTATTTCTCAAAAATTTAAATTTTAATTATCTTTTATCATTGCATAACAATACTTTAGTTTCTTAAAATTTAATGATTACAATGAAACATTAAAAATAATAATTTCAAATTCATAATTATAAATTATAAACACATAATCATAGGTTATAAATAACAGATTCATTAGTAAAAACTACAGGCTCAAAAATCCAAAACAAAATGTTCATAAGTGACAAAATATAGGTTCATCACATGTATATCTGAGATTCATCGATCACACTACATATTTGATAAACTTATATGCAATACTTAATGATTCTGATACTTATAAGTACTGAACATGATATTATAAAAATTATATTTAACAATAAATTTTCAATAAACTTATACCATACTACTAATGAATCTATAGTTTTTATTTAATGAACTTACAACTTATCATATATGAAGTTACGTAATAGTGAAAATTCACTGTTATATAAAAAACAAATATGATATTTTATAAAAATATAAAATTATCAATAAAAGCTATTTTTAAAAAAATTATCTATAAAAGTGTTAAAATTTATAAGTAAAAATCACATTAAAAATTTTTTTTATGCAAAATAAAATTTTAATTCTTTATTTTTTTATTGATATCATGATATTAAAATTATCATTAGAAGAACCATACAAATAAAAAATCTCAACCATTAATATAATTTTTTCTTTAGAGAAATTAACATAATTTTAATTATTTCTTAAATAAAAAAATAATATAAAATCAATCTTTTAAATTTTCAGGGAAACTAATTCTTCCAAAAAATTATTAAACAAATTGATTTTGTAAAGACTGAGTCAAATTCATGCAAATTTTAGAAATTTGGATCAACTGGATTTTTTTTTTTTTTTTTCATCTTTACCGTTAAAAAAAATTGAAAATTTTAAAAACTATTAATTTTTATTATATTTCAGATTAAATACGTTATAGTTGGAGTCAAATCAAAATAATCACATTCAATTTTTTTTTAAATTAATAGAAACATAATATATCAATTGATGATGTCAAATTATCTATAAATTATAGCATCATTAATTAATATAGTTTATTTTTATTATATTAGTTTATGAGTGATTTAACATTATCAATTGACATATTATATTTCTATTAATTTAACTTATAAATGACATGGTAAATTCAATTTCCTTAAGAACTTCTTCTTTTTAAAATACAAAATACAATGACATAAATATTTTTCCGTCACCTCCACTTTCCTTCCTTTTTCATCTCATCATATTCATGCATAGTGCAAGTCGTTTACGATAAGCTTTGCCCTTCTGCCTTTTACTAGCTTCCTCATGCACTTTTAGAGTTGGAACTAAAAGCAATATGTAATAATAATGCTATTGATTGGCCGGTGTGATGAGAAATAGGCCTTTAATTACAGGTAGTTTTTGATGCTTAAAATTGGCAATTAATAATCTTTTGAGGCAAAAGCAATTGAACTGTGAAGAAATATGAATTCATGATATTCTCACATACATGTAATAGTTCTTATCCTATAAATATTCTTATTTTAAGTGAAAATAATTTTGTGTATGAAATTTCATTTCATGTGAAATAGTTCACATGAATTTTATATATATATATATATATATATATATATATATATATATATATATATATATATATATATATATATATATATATATATATATATATATATATATAATATTTCTTTATTATTTTTTTAATTAGTTTATATATTTTTTATAGTAATATTTAAAATTATTAAGAAATAATATTTAAATTTAATAAAAATTAATAATGGTAGTATGTACATATTAAAATATTTATAGAAACACAAAATATTAAGAAAAAAAGTGAAAAATGTAAGTGTAGACAAGCAGCACTATTGTAGTCAAAAGTTTTGTCCACTTTACACCTTTTATGTGTCCTTTATCCGGTGAAGAATTCATTTCATTTGTTTAAATCATTGGATTGAGGATCGAATCAATAAAAGCTCTTTTCGTATCTCACATTTATTCCTTTCGAGGGCCTATTGGGCTCTCATTGCTAAGTTAATTCTTTGATTTCTCTAGAGAAAACGTGAATTTGGCACCACAAGGCTATTATAATAACAATAATAGAAAAGGGCTTTCTTTATTTATTGATTTGAGGGTTCATACCTAAAGGATCATTGTGTTTTTGAAATTAATACAGATAAAAGTATAGTATAAATTTATTTAAATATAAATTAATAAAAAGAAAAGTATAAATTTTAATTTCCAAAAAATAGAAATTCTGATTTATCTCTTTTAATGAGATATTAAATATTTAAACTCCCTGTTATTTTTCTTCTATTTAACTATTTTTTGATAAATTTATTTAATTTTATCTGTATTAATAAGAGTATTTATTAACAAAAACTATATATAATAATTAATTCGTCAAAATTAATATTAAGACCAAAAATTTAAAAAAAAAATTGAAGAGCAGCTACATTAGAATTTTTAAAAAAAATAAAAATTTGATAAATAAATTAAATGGGTAAATGAAGGAATATATATTAAACTAAAAAAAAATTATTTGTATTATAGAGAAAGATGGATTGGATTGGATTGAGAAGAAGGGAATGTGGGAAAACGCCAAAAGGAAAGAAGCCAATACACCTCAAATTCCTTAATGTCTGAAACAGCAACAGCTACTTGTTGCTGAAGAGCTCTTGAATATGGCAAACGCCAGCAGCTAATAAACGCATGCCCTATCAAACCTGACACAAACAACACATTTTGCTTTCTTTTGCTGGCTCACCTTTTCAAGGTCCCAACATGGATTCTCTTTGCCAGTCTAAAACCCATCACTTCTCTCAAGAGATAGTACTAGATTCTATTTTCACACTTTTTCTCCTTTCATCATCTTATCTTTAATTAATTAATAAATACCCTCATTCATTTCATTATATAATTTAGGATTTTTCTTTTTTAATTTGTTTTTATTTTGCATGGGATTTTTTTTTTTTATGATTAATAAGATTATGTGTATATTCTGTAATTTGTATTGCTATTTACTGTTTGTTTCGAATTGAATTTTGATATGCTTTTAAAAATTATATTTTAAACTATTTTTTATTCTTAAAAATAACTTTATTTGTCTTTTTTATAAATTATAGTTTAGAGAAAATTAAATAATTCAGCTTTTCAATGGCAAGTGCAAGAACAGTATAATAAAAACATTTCATATTAAATGCCAAATACACAGTGAAACTGCTATTTAGAATAACATTTTGTTAAAAATGATTATTCATTAGGAGTCATTAAAAATTATTAAATGAATTTAACAAAGTTTAACTATAAAATTTTCAATTAATTAAAAAAAATACTCTGAAACTGATATTTTTATTAACATTTAAAATATTATTTTTTCCTAAATATGATTTTGATTTTAAACTAAAACATATTTTTTTTAAAATATATAAACACAATAATACGAACGAAATAAATGTACACTTTAAAATCACTATAATTTTAAATCGATTATATTCGTTGATTAATAAATTGATAATTAAGCAATTAGAGCCCACTTCCACTCTTGGTGTCATGATTGCAGCTGAGGTGGTGGTGGGGATGGGCTGCTTTTTAACTTTTGTTAATACTTTTTTTTTTTTGGTAGGGTTGAAGGAATGTCTCTTTGCTTCAGCTTGTAATTTTTCTCTTTTCTCAATCTTCGTGCCAAAGCCAATGCCTGCCTCCACTTGCCTTGGGACTGCATTGGATTTTTCTTTTAATTCTTTTATATGTGTGTGTGTATGTATGAAAACGAAGGAACATTCATTCATGTTTTAAACCTTTTAGTTCTTGTTACTGATCAAACTTTATCGAATGCTAATTTCACTGTCCCATCGACAGCATTAGATAAATAGACACCTCTTAAAATATTTTTGCACTAATAATAATTAAAGTGGAAACTTTAATCATAAAAATTGTAGAAATTTTATTTTGTTGTATAAGTACAAAACATTTATCCAAAAAGAACTTTATCCTTGCAGATGAAAAAAATAATAATAATACATTAAGAAAACATAAGATTCATTTTGCTATACCCATATAAAATAACATTATACTGCTTAAAATTTTTACTAGCAAGCCTTCCTGATAGCTTTTCTTCTGTGTATTTATTTATTTATTACTATTACAAGTGATCATTTTTTATATCTTTTCATTTTGATATCAGTACTATTATTATTATTTTTAATTTGCAAACATATAAATATAACAACTCAAAATTTAAAATGTTTCTTGAATAATGCATATTATCCTGGGCCTGTCTTGTTAATCTTCTTATAATCCGTTTAGTAAATGGATTTTTAATCCTTATGATTAGTTTAAATCCTACACTCAATTAAACTATAGAATTACTTATTTTATATTTTGTTTGGTATAAAAAATTTAATTTATAATATTAAATAATTTTATATTTAGTATGATATATTATTAAATAGAATAAAAAATGAGATTATTTTTAAAAAAAAATTCATAAATAATAAGATTAATAATCTCACTGGATAAGAATTACTAAATATATGAAATATTAAATATTAAATTACACATATCCCATAAATTAATTAAGTCTTTAAGATTATTAAATCCCATATAAATTATATATACCAAATATAATATTATTTATTAATATTATAAATTAATTAAGCAATCTCATATACTAAACGTAATGTTAACATTACTCCAAAAGTGAGCTTTGAGGCTTCCTTTGCTTCAACTTATGTAGTCTATTAAAGGAACCAAGGCATGAAATACTAAAGGACTAACACAAAACTAACAAGTTTGGAATTTGAGAATAGAAGCAAAATTTATAAAATAATAATAATATTCCATACGTCCTATAATAATAGAATTATGATTAATTTCACACAAATTAAAAAAAAATTATAATTTTTATAGTTAAAATGATAAATTTTTCTTATAATACCCCCAGCCAATATTAAATGGCTCTTTTTGTTGTAGTTTTCTAATTACCACATTTAATAATATCTGTTTGATAACAATCCAAATAAATAATGATATAATAAAAAATTAACAAATAAATTATAATTAAAAAAAATAGACTATATTTCAAGACGGACGGAAGGAAAAAAAAAAAAAAAAAAAAAAAAAAAAAAAAAAAAGCCTACGGTACAGGAGTAATATATAGCTTTCGCTTAAGTTAATTTCATTGATTGGATCCAAAATTTAGATCCAATATAATACTCATGGGCTATAAGAGAACCTGCCATTTTGGGGGCAAAATATAACAGTGCTAACCTTACACCTAATTCCTACTTAAATGCTTTGAATTTTCAATTTAATAGTGTCCAAATAAAATAATAGCCAATAAATAACCTATTTTCTTGATTAAAATACCATTGTTATCACCTTTAAAAATGATAAAACTGATAATAATTACATATAATGAAATTGTTGCAGAGACGAGTCCAAAAAAAATTATTTTCCATCCTACGACTACACTCAAATTCTTCATCCAAACACAATCAAAGAGTTAAACTTTACACATCCAGGCATAATATAATGGTAAATGCATAACGATTTGGACAATAAAGCTTCAAATCGCCATCTCCAATGCCCAAAAACATAGCTAAACTTCGTAGCATTACATTCATATATTTGTGGTCTATAAATAGCATAAAAATCCGTTCAACAATCTTTATAATATAAATCATTTTTATGGGCTGGGAAGTGGGAACCTCATGTGTGTTAGAAATTATAGGAATAATTATCTATCTATATATACACACAGTACATACTCATCTGTCTTTGAATTAAAAAGGCATGGCATCAGCTCGCACCTGAAATAGTTGCCTTGCTTTGTTTAAATTGTTGTTTAACATGAATCCTCAATCTGCCAGCAGGCACCAACCTTGATGGGATGCGAGACCTGAATATGAGCCTTAGCCTTGTACGTGCAAGGAAAGATGCAATGGGAATCAACTGAAAAATTTGAGAGAATGTAGATTTAATTGTCCCCTAATTGACCCTCCTTTCTACCACGGAACCGGAGAGGTAAATCCCGTCTCCCATCAACCTGAATGTTCTCATCACGAGTCACAATCCTCAAGGGGTGGGCTTCTGTGTTAAACACCCACTCATCCAGAGAGATGACTGATGGAGGCGAAAACAGGAGGTAGAGATATTTAAGTGTCTCAGCGAGGAAGAAGCTCTGCATCATGTTGTCTTTCACACCTGTATTCACCTAAGCACATAGGCAAGAGTAATTTGGTGCAAAATTTCAGAATGCTTCATCAGTAATTTTGTCAGCATGTACAAAATATGAATAACTCAGTGTAATAACCAATCATGAGATATCTCATGAACTCATACCTGCTAATTTTAATGTAAATCAGATATAGATAACTATGCTATCCTTATGTTTCCTCACACTAAGTTTAATTTTAACAAATTTAAGAACAACGCTTTTATGATGTATAAATGAAGTTGTTGGAATGCTGAGATTTTTGTTGGATACATTTTTGTTATTTGAATTTTGGAGGGAAATTCAAATTTCTGTTTGTAGTTGTAAGCTTGTTGTTCCAGCAAGCAACTTAGCGGAGTTAGATAGCAGTATGGGCTTAACACAACTTGAGTGTTCAAGTAAATTAAGCATAGTTAGTTATAGGCTGAAGTTTAGCATGATTAGGCATGGTTTAAGTCCACTTTTGTACTCAAAGACCTTCAATTAGATCTATCATACATACTGAAGAAATCAATGGAAAATACAGCTCTTTGATGGTTCAAATTCCAGAACCTGTGTTTGCCGTCTTCATTGGATTGTGTTTATGTTTGTTTTTGAGTTCTGCCCTCCAAAAATCCAACATGGTATTAGAGCATTAGATGATCTTTAAGGATTTGTTGGTGAAAAGAAAAAAGAGTGTTGTGAGAAAAGGAAATTTCTGGGTTGAAAATGAAAAAGAAGAAGAAGAAGGGGGAAAAAAAGGGCTCAAGGTTTTCAGCACTGTCTTTTTGCTTTTAGTCCTTTGTTTGTTGTCTCTCTTCCTTGCTTATCAATCCAAAAATATGGTTAAATGATCATCTCTTTGGTCCCAGATGAAGCATGGCTTCATTGAGTTTGTGTCTTTGTGAAAATTCCACCCATTTTCAAGGGTGAGAAGTATGCTTTTTTGGTATGTTAAAGTGAAGTCTCTTAAGGATTTGCAGGTCCAAAAACTGAAAAATTTTGTTAAAAGAGACCTCATCATGTCTAAAAAACTGCAAAATGAAAATTCTGTTTTTGTTGTCGACGAAGAACTGAAGCTGAAACATTGTGGAATTTGTATGTGGAGAAAAAATTTGTTGAAGTGTGTGGAGGAAGTGCCATCTATGTGCTGCTTTGATGAAGATATTCACTGCTCACCTGAGCATTAGAAAGAAGAGCCATTTTGGCTAGGTAGCAGATGCTACAATAATTACAACTGCTATTGATGTTGTCAAGAAGGAGAGTTTTTCTCAACGAGGAGTTCTTATTTGGTGAAAAAGTCAAGAAAAAAGCAAAAGTCAAATAGGCTTCGAGATGAGTTGCTCCAAGATGTACAACAAATCCAAGAAAACATGGAGAAATAGTGCTGAAAAATAACAAGCAAAAAATTAAAATGAAGTTAATGATGCTATATGAAAGCACAAGTTGAAGTCTCCAACAAAAAATCTCAAGGAGTGTTGGAATGCAGAGATTTTTGTTGGATACACTTCTTTTATTTGAATTTTGGAGGGAAATTCAATTTTGTATTTGTCGTTGCAAGCTTCTTGTTCCAGCAAGCTAGTGGAGTTAGGTGGCAGTATGGACTTAAAAGAACTTAAGTGTTCAAGTGAACTGAGCATGGCTTGGTCATGGGGTGAAGTCTAGCATGATTAGGCATGGTTTAAGCAAATTTTTGTACTCAAAGACCTTCAATTAGATCTACATTTACACTAAGTAAACTGAGCAAGATTTGGTCACGAGGTGAAGTCTAGCATGATTAGGCATGGTTTAAGTCCATTTTTGTACTCAAACACCTCCAATTAGATCTACATGTACACTAAAGAAATCAATGGAAAATATAGCTCTTTGATGGCTCAAATTCCAGAACTTGTGTTTGCAGTCTTCATGTTGTGTATGGGCTATGTCTGCGTACGTGTTTGATTGTGAGTTCTGCCGCCCAAAAATCCAACAGGAATATTATAATGAAACTACATAATTGCAATACTGAAATTTGACATATATGACGCAGATATTAAATCAAAACTTTAGGTTAAAAGTCACAAAGTGGTATCAAACATAGTTACCTAATTCGCTCCCTCCCCCCTCGTACTACGATCTGGTACTTGCAATCTAAATCGTGGTTCTATTGCACTCCAAATTGCCTTAGTACGCAATCTGGATCTCTAAAAATAGAGATCCACTATGCAAAAAATTTTGAAAGAATAGAGGAGGACGAAGAAGAAGAGATGAATTGAAAGAGAACATACTCACTGTGCAAAAAATTTTGAAAGAACCGAGGAGAAGGAAGAAGAAGAAGAAAAGAAGAAAACAAAACAAATTGAAAGAGAAAGTTGGAAAGAAATAGAAGCCAGCTGTGTTTATTATTAAATAGTAGTAATAATTTCTTGAAAATAATTTGAATGTAACTAAATAAAATTATCACTATTTTCAAGAAAATATTATACTATTAATACTAGAAAATTAGAGAATTATGTGGGAATAAAAATATAATTATTTATTTAAAATAGATATATAAATATTTTTTTATCAGAGGAAGAGCTTTTTTTTTTTTTCCATGAAATCAGAGGGAGAGCTTAAAAGCTCAAAAGAACTAAAGAAAAATTATGACATATTAATTAAAGCCTTAAATATTATAAATAATAATGTGCGTAATTTAAAAATTTTATGTCATGTAATTATACAAAATTTACTGATTTTATATCATACAAATATTTGAAAATTAGGTTCTCCATATATTTGTTATTTCTCAAATAAAAAATTTAAAAAATATAAATAATCAAAATTTCTTATGTTGATGATAGTGTATATATTTGATAGATACTATATTATAATGAATTGTGGATCAAGAAATTTGTGACCCTTAATCAAATTAAAGAACAATTATTAATTTTTACTAAACGATCCGAATATGTAATTTTAACACATCACGTTCCAAAAAAGCAAACCAACTAAGCTTATTACTAGAATACCATATATATAGCTGAGGAGCGTATCAAGTACCCATATTGGTACTACGATTCGCTACATACCACGTACTAGGTAACTATGGTATCAAATTGAAAAGTACAACTAGATTCTTCCTTTACAAACACTCAAGTATATAACACCTACTTATTGCATAAACATATCATTCGTATTATATCATAATCCATCATTTTAAAAATCTAATATACAACTTCAATACACAAAATCAATTAAGGAAGAGTTTAAAAACACTATTCAACACTTAAAATTAAAATTTTCAGTACATAATTAACGTAATTGAGTAATGCTTGTCTTAAAAATCTCAATTAAGCTAAAAATTACTTAAAATAGTAAGTTAAAATTTTTAAGTTAAAATTTGCACTAAATAAAATAAGTGATTAAATTTTTAGATCTTTTTATAATTTAAAAATATATCACTTATTTTATTCAACACCTAATTTTCAATTTTACCATACCACCTTAACGTGTTATGCTGAGTCCAATTCATGTTGAAATATGATACTTTGACATTGTATATTCAATGTAGAAAAATACATTTTGTTCATTGATTCCTCTAAATTTTATCTTTTCACATTGAGTTCTAACATTTATGGAAAAAGTAAAATTGATGAGAAATTAGATCACGATGAATTGAAAAAATTAAAAGTTTATATTAATTTTTTATTATGAACATATTGAAACCATAGAAAAACTCATTTTTGCATATCCAACTTTTTAAGTTTTATATACTTAACAATGTAATTTTTAAAAAATAATGTAATATTTTAGTAATTTACACATTATCATTATTGAATTTCTCATCAATTTCAATTTCGCCACTAAAAAAGTCCTCAATATGAAAAAGAATAGAAGTTAAGGGCTCAATGTGGACAAATAAAACTTTAGGGGCTTATTTAATATTTTACAACATCGTGCAAGCATTGATCCAAGTTCTTAAATTCATGGGATGTCTTTTAAAGTCCATGTGGTCGCACAATAGAATCCAGGGAAAGAGGAAACCCATCATTGATTGCATGCACTCGCTTAGGATGTGTATAATTGTGTGTATAACTGCATATCCATCACTATTAACATTATGATTATGGGTTTGAAAAGTCTTACATCCTTGAGTCCAACATATCCTGTCTCTATGCGTGAGTTCTTTTCAAATGCTTGGAAAATATTCCAACCCCATTCTTGGTATGTCTTGTTCCCAGTGAGGCGCCAAAGGTAAAAGAGGGACTCGACCGTCTCAGGCCTCAGAATATTCCATGAAGTACCAACACTCATGTCCTACAATTTTTAAAATCTGTTAATATGAAGCAATTAATATTTAATATCATTTATTGTTGTCCACTATTAGTATCAGGAAAAAGAATCAAACCTGTCCAGGATTCAAGAAATAGTTTTCTCCAGACAATTTTGTAGGTGTTGATTGGTAGAAATTATAACAAGTCCATGCGAGCTACATGGCAGCCAAAAGGAATCAAGCAAAAGATGAAGCAGACTACCCAAGCCAAAAGCTAACATTTTAAAGATACATATACACACAGACATACAACAAAACAAGATCATGCACTAGGCAGTCCTGCGGGTTAGGAAGCCATGAACTTGGACCAGTAAAGCCTTTTGAGTCACCAAAATTTGCCTGTATAGCACACACCTATTTTTGTCTGTGTGATTGTGAAAGCTACATGATAAATCAATTAGTTCGCTTTCGTCAGGTTGTCTGAATATCAAAGGCTGCCCAAGGCAAGCATTCTCTAAATAATATCATCAAACAACAAAATTAAAATAATAATAACGAAAACAACAACGATGATGATGACATTATTCTTTTTGTCTTTTTGTTTGTTACTGAATTCATCCCGAAGTGCTCGTGATTCTGCCTCATTAAAAGTAAATATTATGTTATGTTTTCATCAAAACTCTCCGCTTACAACCACTTAGGGTCTGTTTACTCATAGAAAACAATTCTGTTTTCGGTTTTCAGTTTTCTTAGAAATCTCAGTTTTCATTTTTCTTGGAAAACTTGGAAGATGTATTCACTCATTAAACAAAATTCATTTTTTCAATTTAGAAAGCAAGAAAATAAATTTTTATTAATTTTTTTCTATAGTTTTTTTCTTTTTTTGAAAAAAAAAAATGAAGAAACTTTCTACCATTTTATATTTCATATTGTTGTATAATGTAAAGTAATATATTTATTAATTTTTTCATTTTCTCTATAATATTAGTGATGTTATGTTAAAGTATTCCCTAAAAACTCAATTTAAAGTATGAATAAATAAGAAATAAAAAGAAAATTTTAATTAGAGTTTAAAAAAAAAAAAGAGAGAGAGAGAGAGTGAGAGAGAGTTGATCAAGACATGTACCCAAGAAAATGAACTTAATTAAAAAGAAAAAAAAGGGAAAAAAGGTTTTCAAAACAACAATGAATGGGAAAAAAAGGTAAAAGAACCAAAAATATTTCAACACTGGGATTCAAATCCCAACCCAAATGGCCAAAGCACAAAAAAAAAGGTGTGATTTCGTGTTTTCTCCATGTTTTCCAGTTAGAGAACAAGGCATTTCACACAAAGGAAAACAAGTGAAAACATGTCAAAGGTGTTTTCCAAAGCTAGTTATAATTTCAGAAAATTGAAAATTTGGTTCTGTTTTCTATTTGGAAAATTTTCATATTCGAACATAAAATTCTGTTTTTTTTATTTTCTTAAAAAATTTTCCAGAAAACTAGTTTAATTCTCTGCGAGTAAACAGGCCATTAGCTTCTCCACGCATCCAAACATCACTTCCTCCAGATTCCTATATTATATCTGTAATCAGAGAAGGATTGAAGGAATTTCTGTATATTTTGATTCATAATCTTACATACATATTTATATACAATGCTCATCCTTCTTTAGGAAGGTCTACTATTCTAATTTAAGATATATCAAATCTTCCTAATCAGTATATATTCTTCCTAATTAATATACATTCCTATTTTGTACATCCTGTAACACTCCCCCTCAAGCTGGAGCATAGATATTAATCATGCCCAGCTTGTTACAAAGATATTCAACCCGAACCCCGTTTAAAAGCTTTGTAAAGATATCTCCCAATTGTTTTCCTGTCTTAACATAACTAGTGGAGATTATACCTTGCTGAATCTTTTCACAAATAAAATGGCAATCAATCTCAATATGCTTTGTTCGTTCATGAAATACGGGATTGGATGCAATATGAAGAGCAGCCTGATTATCACACCACTATTTAGCTGATATTGAAGTTTTAAGACCAACTTCAGTTAAAAGTTGATATATCCACATGATTTCACATACAGATTGTGCCATAGCCCGATATTCTGATTCTGCACTCGAACGGGAGATAACAGTTTGCTTCTTGCTTTTCCATGAAACCAAATTCCCACCAACAAAGACACAATAACCTAAAGTAGATCTTCGATCTTCCTTAGATCCTACCCAATCAGCATCTGAAAAACATTCAATCCTAATATGACCATGATTGCCATATACAATACTTCGCCTAGGTGCTCCTTTTAAATAGCACAAAATTTGTTCTACTGCTGTCCAATAATGCACAGTTGGGGAGGACATGTACTGACTCACAATACTGACTGAATATGCAATATCTAGACGAGTTACAGTAAGATAGTTCAATTTCCCAACCAACCTTCTATATCTCTCAGGATCTTCAAACAATTCTCCTTCTTTTGTGAGTTGCAAATTAGGAACCATGGGAGTGCTACATGGTTTAGCTCCCAATTTTCCTGTCTCAGACAATAAATCAAGCACATACTTCCTTTGAGATAAGAAGATCCCCTTCTTACTCCTGGTTACTTCAACACCCAAAAAGTATTTTAACATCCCCAAATCTTTGGTATGGAACTGACTATGGAGAAATGATTTAAGAGAAGAGATACCTGCATTGTCACTTCCAGTAATGACAATATCATCCACATATACTACTAACAGAATGATGCCATCTGCAGAATGTTTATAAAAAACCGAGTGATCGGACTGACTTTTCCGCATACCAAACTTCTCAATAGCCTGGCTGAATTTACCGAACCAAGCACGAGGGCTTTGTTTTAACCCATACAGAGACTTACGAAGATAACATACCTTCCCAGACTCCCCCTGAGCAACAAAGCTGGGCGGTTGCTCCATATACACTTTCTCCTGAAGATCACCATGGAGAAAAGCATTCTTGATGTCCAATTGATGCAGTGGCCAGTCATGAGTAGCAGCCATAGAAATGAATAGTCTGACAGACGTAAGCTTCGCAACTGGAGAAAAAGTATCCGAGTAATCTACTCCATAAGTTTGAGCATAGCCTTTAGCAACAAGGCGAGCTTTTAAGCGAGCAACTGATCCATCAGGATTAACTTTGACAGCAAACACCCATTTACAGCCAATGGCTTTCTTAACTGCAGGTAAATTTACCAAAGTCCAAGTACCATTGTCTTCTAAAGCAGTCATTTTCTCAATCATAGCACTCCGCCACCCAGGATGAGAAAGTGCCTCGTTAATAGTTTTAGGAACAGAAATAGAATCCAAAGAGGTAATAAAAGAACAAGATGAGGGAGACAAATGATTATAACACACAAAGGAAGACACAGGATAAGTACATTGTCGTTTACCTTTTCGAAGAGCAATAGGAAGATCAGTCGTAGGAACTGGATCTGACGACAAAGGAGCTAGTGCAGCTGGTGCAGGACATGAGTCAGAAGAAGCCTTTCGTCGGGAATACACTTGTACTATAGGAGGCTTTGGCTTAGGAGGAATAGGAGCAGCAGGATGAGAAGCGGAGGATGTGATAGTATAAATAAGCAAATCATCATCCTCCCCCTGACTTGTATAAGAATGAGATGAGAAAAAACGAGTATTTTCAAAGAAAGTGACATCTGCAGACACAAGGTACCTATTAAGAGTAGGACAATAACATCTATATCCCTTTTGAACACGAGAATACCCAAGAAAGATACATTTCAAAGATTTGGGATCTAATTTTGTGATCTGTGGACGAACATCCCGAACAAAATAAGTACACCCAAATACCCTAGGTTCAATAGGAAATAATGGTTTATTTGGAAAAAGAACATGATAAGGTGTCTCACCCTGAAGAATAGAGGATGACATGCGGTTGATAAGAAAATTAGCTGTGGAAACAGCATCAGCCCAAAAGCTTTTAGGAACCTGCATTTGAAACAATAAAGCCCGTGCAGTTTCTAAAAGATGTCTATTTTTGCGCTCAGCTACCCCATTTTGGGATGGTGTATCAACACAAGAAGTTTGATGAAGAATGTCATGTTTAAGCATGTAATTCTGAAAAGTTTCAGATAAGTATTCCTTAGCATTATCACTTCTTAGTGTTTGAACAGAAACATTAAATTGAGTTTTAATTTCAGCACAGAAAGCAGAAAAATGAGAAAATACCTCAGAACGATTTTTCATTAAATATAACCATGTCATTCGAGAATAATCGTCAACAAAAGTAACAAAATACTTAAACCCAGTTTTAGATGTAATTGGACAAGGACCCCAAACATCTGAATGAACTAGTTCAAAAGGAGTACTAGCTCGTTTATTGACTCTTGGACTTGAACTAAGACGATGGTGTTTAGCAAATTGACACGACTCACATTCTAATGAAGATAAACTTTGAAACTGAGGACATAATTTCTTTAACACAAAAAGAGAGGGATGACCAAACCGACAATGTGCTTCAAACGGGGTAACCACTCCAGAACAAGCTATAGGTCTTGGTACTTGTATATCTGGGAAGGTATGTTATCTTCTTCGTCGTAAGATCCTGAAACAAACAATAATCCGGAAAGAATAAGACAACAATTTAAAGTACGAGTGAGTTTGCTCACAGAAATCAAATTAAAAGATAACCGAGATAGACTAAGAACAGATGACAAAGGAAGGGATGGAGTAGGAACAATTGTGCCAGATCCAAGAACAGACGATGTTGACCCATCTGCTAAAGTAACATTGGAAGTAGATTTGTGACTTAAAGGTAGAAAATAGACTAGAATTACCTGTCATGTGATCTGTGGCACCAGAATCAATGACCCATTCGAAAGAGGACACAAGACATGTATTGGGTTTACCTGACTCGGCGATGACAGTGACAGGAGTAGACTGTGATTTCAAAAAATCTTGGTACTTGGCATATTCATCTGCAGATATCATGACCGATTTTTCAGAAGTGTCAGTGGTAGATGCAACATGAGCTTGCTTGTTCTGCAATTTCCTGCAGTCCCGCTTCATATGACCAGGCTTATGGCAATAGTGACAAACTATTCCTCCCAAATCCTGCCCTCGAGTGTCCATGTTTCGATCATAAGTACTAGATTGATCAGAAGTACTGGAATTGAATCTCTTACTATTGTTCTTATATTGTTGTCTCCCAGAATCAAAGGTGTTATTGCGACTGACTAAAGCACTACCAGGCTGAACAGATTGAGAACTTTCTGTGCGGAGTATTCTACTAAAAGTATCTTGCAGAGAAGATATTTCAGAACTTGACAAAATCTGAGATTTAGCAGTCTCAAATTCAGGTGGAAGCCCGGCTAGAAAACTCATAATTGCCATCTTTTCTCTTTGAGCTTGCTGAACTTTTACATCAGTGCTGAATGGAAGAAGCATATTAAGTTCCTCGTATGTTTTCTTGAAATCCATAAAGTAGCTTGTAAGAGATCTATCGCCCTTTTCTGTACGATAAAAACCTCGGCACACCTCATAAATACGAGAGATATTATCTTTTCCAGAGTACAAGAAATCCAAATAATCTAGTAATTCTTTCACAAACTCACAGTGGTTTATTAGACCAATTACCTCACTATCAATAGAATTACGTATTTGTAAGAACAGACGAGCGTCCTCTCTAAGCCAGGATTGTCTTGAGTCATCACTAAGAGCGTCATCAGTTAAATGATCATCTTTAACAATACTCCTTAAATAAATTCGAACAGTTTTACTCCAATCCAAATAGTTAGAACCAGTAAGTTTATGTTCCGTAATTTTTGACATTACTGCAACCACATCAGAGACAATCATGGTCTTTTTCTCATCCATATTTTGCCAAATTAATCAAAGGAACCAGAGAGCAGTTCTGAAATACCAAAAGGAGACCCAACCAAGGAGAAAATGTTGTGGAACACAAAAGGCCTCGCACCTGTACTGATGCAGACCCAACCAGATATGAGGAGATGTTGTGGAAGTCGAGGCGAGCTGAACAAGACGGACCGGACTGATTTCCGGCAAGGGATGTGCTCTCACACGCCAGCGCGTGACTTTCAGGCAGGAAACTTCTGCGGCGTGTGTGGTTCACGCGCAAGGATTCCGACGACCGAATTCTCGACGAAGGCCGATCGGTGGGTGGCGCTTCTCCAGGAGTAGGCGGTGATGAGTGGAAGCCACCGGAGGTAGGTGACCCAACGAAACAGCAATGAAGTCTACTGTGTTTTTCAAACAGAAAATCACCAAATACCGAGAACTAATTTAACCAAGCTCTGATACCATGTAATCAGAGAAAGATTGAAGGAATTTCTGTATATTTTGATTCATAATCTTACATACATATTTATATACAATGCTCATCCTTCTTTAGGAAGGTCTACTATTCTAATTTAAGATATATCAAATCTTCCTAATCAAATCTTCCTAATCAGTATCCATTCTTCCTAATTAATATACATTCCTATTTTGTACATCCTGTAACAATATCCATCACAAATCCATAAATCTCCCAGGACTTCTATTTCACCCCTTAGGCACTTGCCTATCATATCAATAGTTATATCGAAGGGGCCTCCATCTTAACAATAAACTATCTCAACAGCTGTATTAAATTATTTGTTTAAGCTCAATAATCAAATGCAAACCGTAACCAAGTCCAAAATTTTTATATATTGAAGAACACTCCCCTGGTCTGGAAAACCAACAATCTTTCAAACTTCATAACTCCAGAAAAATAATAAGCATAGAATACCTCTTTTAAGCAGGAAATAAAATAGAAGATATCTATTGAGGACAAAAAGCAGCTGGAGCAAGTTATTCAACAGTTAATATTGGTCAAAAGTTGATCATGATAATGAGTTACTAAATAATATATATTAAAAGGGGAAAAGAGAAAAATATCAATTTTCCATAATTTGACCTTCTTGGTTGTAGCTACTTGCTTCAACAATAAAATGCATTTCTTCCCTTTTGTTTTCAGGCTATGAACTTCATTCTATGCAGATCTTCTAATCACAGTTTCGAAGGAACCATGGAGATTCATTATGCAAATTTAGGGGAATGAAGATTAAAAAAAAAAAAAAATGATGTTGGAGCATTGATCCAAATGGCCAAGATAAGAAACAAATTGGTAGAGAGTGACCACATAACAGGCTCAAGAAATAGCAAAAGAATGGTTAATAGATCAAGACAGGAGAAGCAACTAGCAATGGAACGGATAAAATTGGAGTTTCCAGATCAATAAACCTTAATCTATATACCTCTGTGAGCCTAGTAAGATTACAGCGTGTTGTAGTGCTAATTTCAAAAAATTGACTATATAAAAGCACAGTAAATTAATGTAGCCACTATTGGTACCTCCTCTGCAAGTGATAACATTTTTTCAGCCTCTCCAGTGTCATAAGCAAAAGATCCTAAGGCCAGCATGCCAGGAGCAAAACAGGCCAGCTCATCCATCTGCATGCACAAGGTTGTGAAACACTCATAACAACTTGGCCATCAAATATCCTAGAGATTCCATACCTTGTCAATCATCCGATTTCCAGACTTCTCACATATATATGCAAAGGATGACGGTGTTGATCTCCGAACCAAGCTTTGCAGACCTTTCATTGAAGTCTCCCACATTTCTCTGTTTAGAGCATTCATTGGGATAGATTTTGTCAACTTCGAGATTCATTCAAGAGTTCTCAAAATAATTATGATGTGGAGATGCAATGATAATAATGAATATGACATTAACAAAAAATGAGATTGTTATTATTACAATGATTAATTAATTATGAAACCAACATGCTTCATCCTAGTTTAACTTTTAACATGGATTTGCAGCATAAGATTGATTTTCTAGGATAATAGGCCAACCCAATTAGATTTCTCACAGAAATCAATATAAAAGGGAACTGCAACAATTCAAGCTAAGCACATTATCATATATTAAATTGAAGAGCTATTTTCATTGATTAAGATTCAAGCCATCCAGCTTATGCCTGTTTGAAGGATGAGAATTCATGCAACCTTCAAGAACATAAAACCCCATTTGGAACAAATGAATTCCACAAAATCTTATGGAAATCATTTTGAATTCCACATTCTTATGTTTGCAACCAAAAAAATAAAATAAAATAAAATTGTTTCAATTCTACAAAAGCGAACATAATTAAACCAAATTCTATAAAAATAGGTGGAATTTGCAAATGAGTTCCACAAAACAAACTAAACAAATTTTATGGATAAAAATGTCCATATCATATAATTCTTTACTCTTTCTCTCTTACTCCCATTCTCTCTCTCCTCCCCTATCTCTCTCTCCCCTCTCGTCCAACTCTCATCTTTCTCTCCATTTTTTCTCTTTATTTCTTTTTTATGTGTTTCTATCCTCAAATCATTTTTTTTCTATTATGTTTTGGAAATTGAATATTGATTATAAATGCATATGAGATATATTTGTTTTCTTTTAGTTATGTTACTTATTCCAATAAAATTATTATGTTAAATTATAATTACATTAAAGATATTTTAGAATATAAGGACAAAAAATAACTCAATTCTAAATTTGTTCCAAATATAAAAATTTGAAAATATTTTATTGAATTTCGTGTTTTAAATAATGACATTACAAACATAAGAATCCATTTGTAAAAGGATTTCAGATTGAATTCATTTACAAATAAACTCCAATATTCAACTCATTTGCTCCAAACAGGCTATCAAAGTCTGAGTTTTCTCCAATGATGAAAGAAATTTATGAGCTCTTATTGTTTGTCCTCAGTTTTGATATTTTGGTTTTTCTGGAAAATTTTATGAGCTATTGTTTCTTAAAAGTTATGGTAGTTTGCTACTCTCTTATTGAGGATAAGCAAAGTATCATTCAAGTTTTTCTTAGAATTTTCTTAAATAGGATAGAGTTCATTTTTTTGTTTGCTTACAATCATTAGAATATTTTCTAATTTGAAGTTATCTTTCCTGCCAAACTAAGAGCACCATTCTATATGCTGTTACATCTCATTTAAGAGGTTAACTAGTAAGAAATAATTTTCTTCTAGTTTCCTCTCTATTTTTGTTTACAAATCACAGATAAGAATGAAGAATGTCATAAGAAAGTGGATAAGCCAACCTAGTATTCAGAACTACTGACAAGAACGAAATAAAAAAAATAAACAATAAAATAGAATAACCTTCCGTGAATGTCATACAAAAGCATCCATTTTGAAATGCCTAGATGTTGAACATAGTGAAACTGGGGAAATAATTTAGTCCTGTTATAACTAGGAAGCACCATTCCTATAAAACTTCTTGCAAATCTCTAACCGAAAATGCTATATAACAACGTAGAACAATCAACCACTTAAAACAACAATCAACCACTTAAAACCCATTTACCTTCCAAAACACCTGAATTCAGGAAGACACGTATTCTCAAAACTGCTAGTCAAAAATAACAAAAAGTTTATTCTAAATGAACCAAGAGGCCAAATAGTGTAAGAAAAGGTTATTTGAGATTATCCTACATCAATTTGGGATCTTTATGATTATACAATAATGATGTGATCATTACCTATGCAACTTGACAATTGGTGAAACCCCCTACGAATGCCATGTGTAGTAAAGCAGCTTTATACAAAACATGTTTTTAAATGAAATTGAAATATATTCATGATTATCAAGTAAATTACAGAAATTAAAAAAAAAATTACATATTTAATACCTGTAATGCTTTACAGCTTCTGTTTTGTTCCCCTGTATCCAAACCTTGAGCAAATATTCATAAAAGCTACAACAACAATATGCAAATTTATTGGCAGCCGATAGACATAAAAATTATCTATTTTGGTACTTGTAACAATTGGCAATAATTTACTACAAAAGCTTAATCTGTTTGTCAAGATTCCCAAAAAAAAAAAAGCCCACTAAAGTTATATAGCCAATTGGGCATGGGCATTAAGGAAAACTAGTAATTTGGGAGGTTTAATGCATGTTAAATACTGAACCATTTGGACAAACCAACTCTAATATCATGTTAAGTGCACTGACATTCACTTTACAAAAGATTAGAAGCATGAAAACAGTTATTTCTTAAATGAATCAAGTTATCGTTTGATGATGTTACCAGTCCTGCACATAATATGATTTGCTGAGAACAGATAAAAATCCATTTAAAAGATATGATGAATTTATGCATTGTTCTAAAATTTTTTGAATGTGTTCTGCAATGTTTGATAGTATGAGCAGAATGGTTGTTGATACAATTTCTCTCAGCTTGATATCCTACCAATTCTAGCATTTACAGACTGACTAGTATGATTTTAGATCACAGTAGTGTTCCTATGTTCCAGAAAATGATCCATTAAAGATGTTATAATGGTCACGGCCATTAGAGACGTGAACTTCTCTTCAAGTCGGCAGATTGCATCTAAGGCAAAGATTTGCAGGAATTTGATAAAATGATTGATACAACCCAATGAATTTTAATGTTCAGTTTGATTAGGTTTCAAGTAAAACACTATCATGCAATGACATCACTTAAAAGCTGGCCAAAGCTGTGGTCATGGATATGATTTTCTCAAAGGCATAAAGCCATTATGTCATTGGCCAATACTTAAAGCCCACAAGCAAGAATTATACTGTTCAGTTCTAGCATATGTGGGGTATGCTTCAGCAGCATTCCCTAGACAATCCACCATGCCTTCAAGCTACAGCTCTCAAACATTCATGTTCACAGTTTCAGGTATACCTATCACCCATGGCACCAAATGTAATCAGTGAGTATGAAGCCATCCCAGTGTGAGGATTAATATATATAGGAAGCAAACCATCAGCAGGAAAGGTTTTATGAAGCTCTTTGATGACATTCTCCACCTGAAATATGAATGCATCAACAACTTATAGAAGAAGCACGACAAAAACTTGCATTCAACATCTATAATCACATGCTTTTCAAAGAAGTCATCTATAGCACGTGAAAGGATTGCAAAATGATGGGGCATTGCTAGGGAGCATACAAACATGATACAATGATTACCTTCTGCTGGTACTTGGGGTCTTTTGTTCTTTGAGATAAAGCAATAAATTCAAGCTGCTCCGTTCCAGAATCTGCAAGGATACTACTTCCCTGAAAAGCAGAATTTCTGAAGTTAAAGTTTAAAAAAAAAAAAAAAAAAAAAAAAAAAGAGTAAGAAAAAAAAAATTGCACTCAAAGATATGTTGGTTAAAGTTGCACCCAAGGTATGCCTCAGGCTTGAGGATCAACAGGCACTAGGTCCAGCACCTCTACAGTGGTCAAGCAGGCAACCTGACTGAGACACGTGTCTATTTTCCAGGCACACTGCTGTTATATTTCAATGCCACCATTTAGTTTTTCTATATTATCGATATAGGTTGAGTATTAGTTTATGGTGCATTATAATAAAGCCAATTAAGGTGAAAGTGATGAAAAAAGACGAGGTACTGTTATAACATTTTTAATAGAAAAATAACATGGAAAAAGAGAGAGAGAGAGAGAGAGGAAGAAGAAGAAGATGACCTTGCTCCAAATAAGGTTCCCACACTACCTATACACTAGACAAGAGATTGAAGATCGAGAATGAACATTTGGACTCTGGAACTCTAAAAACCTTTAGAAACTATTGGATTCTACTCTTGTCGACCCATGGGAAGAGACGGATGCATGTGGCGTCCATCCATACACCCCATTCGCTTAGGGGTGTACATTCCTTCTTAGCTATTTTCCTTCAAGAGGCTTACACCTAAGAATCTGATGTATGCCTCATTGTTGAACAGATGTAAGCCTCTTAAGGGATAAGGGTAAGCTTGTACTTTCAAAAGTGGCAATAAACCTATGTTTTTGGCCTCATTTCAAGAATGTCTCAGACAATATTAAACTCTGCAGTCCCATTAAATTGCTTTTCACAGATGGAATATAAAAGCTAAATATCAAGCTATTTTGAGATCCCCAAGGATATACTGAGCAGCAACTACAATATATTCTCAACACACGTATTACAGTCCTAAATTTCAATCAATGTTTTAAAAACCGGACCGGTAATCGAACCGGACAAGTCACCAGCTTACAGTTTAACCGGTCGGACCCGTTTAACCGATGATCTAACTAGTTGGACAAACCTCTTCATTTCTCTTCTTTTTTTTTTTCTTTTTTTTTGTGATTTTATAAAAAATTTCCATTAATAAAAGTCCGACCAGTTAAAAAGTCTAAAAACCGGTCAAAACCAATCAAAAACCAGTTAAAGGGTAACTGGAATTCCAGTTCTTTTAGTGACCCAAACCGGATTGGCCAACTATTCCCGATTCAACCTGTTGAACCACCGGTCCGGTCCAGTTTTTAAAATACTGATTTGAGTTTCATCTCACCTAAGAATAAGAGATGATACTCAAAATTGTGTGCATATGAACAAATTGCAATGCCAAAAAAAAAAAATTTAAAGCCAATGAACAACCAAATTAATTAAGAACTCACCCCTGTCCACCTGGGGTTGTGTGCACCCCCATGTGCTAAATTAATTGTGTTATAGGGAATGCCTGAAGGTGTACTCCATGCAGGCAGAAGTCTATCTGCTACATCTCTAGCCTTTTCTAGGAAAATTTTGTCACCAGAGAGATCATATGCACTAAGAAGCCCTCCTACAACTCTGGATTCAAGCAGACAATAGAATTATAAGGCATAAGGCATGTCATACATTCCCGCCAATTACCATTTAATATGATGACTGACAACTTAAAAAATAAAGGTCAAAACTAACTTAAAAAATAAAGGTTAAAACCTTATGATGCAACCTTATGGTTGTCTCAAAGACACTAGCCTCGTAATTCTTGTTGAAATCCAATGAGTTTGCAACCCATCTGCAATAACGCGTCATAATAGCAAGTTTATGAGTGACCACTTCTAAAGTACAAAAGCTAAAACAGTTACGAAAATAATCAAATTAAAAAATCTTTATTATTGTTCCTTGAAAAAAACTTCAAAAGCCATCAGAAAATGACAACAGCAAGATTATATGTGGCTTGAAATTGGATGATGCATATAGTTCCAAACATGTAAAGGATAGATGCGGGCAATCTGGATGTCGTTTTAGAATATAGAAACTCACTCTCTAGCTCTTTGAAACTGCTCATGAAGTCCCATTATGAATAATGTATCAAGAGAATCTATCAGAGTTGCACCAAGTCCACCAAAGCTATCAACACCATTCTGTGTTTGTGGCTGTTATAGGATAAGAATTTACTTATTAGTTACAGATTTTGGATCTGTAATGAGCCAAGCACATAACGATAGAAATAAAGACATTACTAATGTAAAACCATAAAATATTGATTTGAATATCACGGAACAAAAGCACAGTGTGCCAATTCAGGAAGCAAACATGTGCATACATATGTACACAATATCATGAGAAAATTCACTTTTCTTCGGCCCACGTGACAAATCCCAATGCAAATATAACATGAATGCATTTTACCACTTGTCTAATTAACAAAAAAAAAAAATTTGCAATTCTGATATAAAATAACAAGAAGAATTTACCCAACCTAACAATTTGTACTTTTAACGTGATACTCTTAGGCTTATTCTGGTAAGAGTAACATTGAAGTTAATGTATTTTTTTAGAAGAATAACTGACATTTTTTACCAAATAGTTTGAGAGGTATTAAAATAGAAGAACTGTCCCAAAGGTTTAATTCCAATCACACATAATATGCCTTTTCCTTTAACTTACTACACATTGCAGTAGCCTCAGACAAATGGCAGGAATAGAATAATCTATTTGATGTAGAAAGACGGATTATATCCCATTTATTTTGATTCATAGAATCTAAAGTTCAACTGTCATACGACCACGAAGCCATTGTGCCATCAAAAAGGAAATTTGTTTTATCATTGCTAATGTTGTCCATTATATAAATTGTCAAAGGTTTCACCATCCTTACTAAATCACTTTCTAGAAGACAAATCCATAATCATTGCAAAACTCATTCAGCTACCAACCAGGACATGAAAAACTTTAATATTTCATTGAAACTCCACATTGTTGCTGTTTGCCCTTGTGCACCAAGAAGAGGGGTTGAATTGGTGGAAATTTGTATTCATTAATCAAGATGGGTATGATGAGCTTACAAGGGAATTTCTTGCCACCCTTGTTGTCCACAAAAAGCTTCACCCAATTCGTGGACATTATGCAATCGATTTTTGATTTTTTGGTAAGCTCTATGAACTTTCTCTCAAAGACCTTACCAACATCTTTAGCTTTCAAACCGAAGGAGCCTACACCTCAAATGACTCTTCCATTGAACTAAACCCATTTTGGACCAAAATTTCCATTGAACCCAAATTCGATCCAAAATCTTCCTCAGCCAAACACATCAAAACCCTTTCCATTTGGGTGCTTCATTGAATTGTCACCCTTTCTATCAATGCTAAAGGGAATGGCAATGAAAAAGTCTCCCAAAGAGACCTCTTTTTTCTATATGGCCTTGTGAAAGGAAAGAGTATTCAAACAGCTCATTTCCTTATAGATCAATTTCTTCACCTCTCACCCCCTAAAAAGGGTGCAATTCTTCTCTCTTCTCATATCACTACCATTGCCAAACATGTTAGGGCTCTTACTTCACCCAACAAAGCTCTTCTCCAAAGTCGCATCAAAATATCCCTTATTGATTTTCAATATATAATCAATGACAAGGCACTGAGGGAGAAAGAAGGGAAATATGAATTTATTTTTGGAGAAATAGGAGTTCAAGAAAAAGGCCAAAGGTGGTGATTGGGGAAGGTAGCCAAGCAAGAGAAGAGGAAACTCAGGAAGAACCCATTGAAACCCAACCTTCCCAAACCTCTTCCAATGTGGAAAAGATGTTTTCCAAAATAATGAAGAAACTTAGCCTCCTTGATCATATTCATCAAGATATATATGATATGCAAGGATTGGGGTTAGCTCAATGCCACTTAGAGTGTGTTGAGGATTATTGCTAGGAGTTAAAAAAGCACTTTTAGAATTTTTTTTATTTTATTGTTTAATTTTTGTTATTTTTTATAAATTGCTTTTTTCAAACCTACTTTTGGAAAAAAAAACATCAATTCACCTTCTTCTGCATAAAAACAGTTTCTACAAAAATATAAAAAATTTTGTTGAAAAGCGTTTTTTTCAAACGCAATGCCAAACAAGCTCTTAAAGGATTGGGAATCAAGTGAGAGTATCCACTTTATTTTCTTTTGTCTTTTAATTTTTTTATGCATTCATTTCTTTTTGGCATTTTATCTCAAAGATGTACTTTGATATTTTTAATGAATGCAATTTTATGTTCTATTTACTTTGATCTTGTATGCTTTCCTTTTGTTTAAATTCTTTGATCTTGGCATTTTTTATCTTGCCAACGGGGGAGATAGAAAAGAATTTAAATAAATAAATAAGTTAATCAATTGAAATTCAATAACTAATTAAGGAGGACTTAAAATTGAAAAATTAAACTCAACATATTGAATTGACTTAAAGAACGCTTTGTGATATGTTGCTTTGAATATTTAAAATTTAATTGTTATCATACTTTTTACTTGTTATGAATTGCATAAATTGATGGGGGGCCAACCCCAATTTTAAATGAATTGAAAGTAATTTTATATTTAAGTTCTATTTAATTGTCCAAATCAAAAAGAGAGAGATTGTTGACCTAAGTTATTTCAAAACTTAGTTAATCTTTATTTTGATCTTATTAATCAAATTAAAACTATCTAATATGTGTGTTAAGTATTTATTTTGCAGGTTAAACATATTTGATAGGTTGGAATCTCAAATATTCAAAAATTCTCTCAAGTCATGAACTTGGTCTCTAAGTCATGACCAAGATACAAGAATTGCGACCGCGACCCCCTCCATCACGACCAAGACTATCAAAGGCCAAATCTTCAATGCCTCAAGCCACAGTGGGAATCGCAACCGCTACTAAGGGCGCAATCCATGATTCACGACCACGATTAGGTAGTCGCAACTACAACTTTCATACAGAAGTCAACAACTCCAACGGATAGGTTAACCACCTACGAGAAGATGCCACATGTCAACTGGTCATTGAGATCCTTGAAGATAGCGACTGCAAAAATCCCATCACGAGCGCTAAAATGATGTCACGACCGCGATCTTGTATTGGCCGCAACTTAGAGGTTAAGTTCATGACTTGAGAGAATTTTTGAATCTTTGAAATTTCAACCTATTAAATATGTTTAATTTGATTGACAAGATAAAAATAGAGATTGACTAAGTGTTAAAATAACTTAGGTCAATAGTTGCATTTCTTAAAGAAGAATTACAGTGCCAAATAAGTCCTCTTCAAGAAAGGATTTGGACATGATTATGACTTCAGCTGTCCGTGGGAAGGAATATACACTACATCTATGGTTGTTAAACTCTCAAGTCAACTCGCACGCGAGTTTAAGAGTTGTAATCCATCAAACGAGTCACACGTATATAGAATCGTATTTTAGTAGAATCAATGTAAACTCGCAAGTCAATACAGCAAAATCGGTAAACTCACGAGTTTATCAACAATTTCACGAGTTTACATTAGAATTTAGCTTATACCTTAAAAATTAGTCATGGCCTGTACTTTGCAGGGATTTCGGTTATTTTTTTATTTAACTTGTATTTTCTTAAAAAATATTTTAATATACACGTATTATTATTATTATCATTGTATTAAATATAAATATTACTTTTTGATAATTTTGAATATTAATATAAATAAAATATCTGAACCAAGTTTATTATATATGGACCAACTAAAAAAAATGATAAAAAGAATTTAATAACATGGAAAAAATTTGATGAGATGACTTCTTATATATATATAACTTTAGTTTTTAAAAGAGTTACTTAACAGATGGCACAAAAATTTCTAAACAACTCTTGAATTTATTTTATATATATATATATATATATATATATATATATATATATATATATATATATATATATATATATATAATGAAATGATTAAACCTATGTCACATGCATACTCGTCCCCTACTAATATTATAATTTTATTAAATACTCTTAACTAAAATACAAATTTAAATTTTCAATCTCTATTGTTTCTAATGTAATAATATATTATGGAAATACTATTATAAGTTAGATGTGGATATTTGTTTAATCTTCTATTCACTAATATAAGTGAAGGCATATTTATGCTATTTTACATGTATATTTATATTTTTAAAGCTTATTTTTCATGGTTTGTAAAATCTTATGATTTTACATTTCAATTTTATAACCCTCCATCACTACTCCTCCTCAGCCCTTGGCCACAATCTGCCACACAGGTGAAACTCGAACAACAACCCAACAGCATATGCCTCCTAGGTACGTGAAGATGGACTTGCTACGCTACTCAAGAACTAGCCCATCCAAGTGGTTTTTTTGAATTACTCAATTCTTTTGGTACCAAAGCAAACCTAAAGAGCAATAAGTACCACTAGCTTCATTCCAATGGGTTTATATTGGTGCTAAAAAACCAATCAAGTTGAAGGAACAAAGATAATATGGGCATATTTGGGAAAGAGCTGCTGGAAATATTCAGAATCACTAGACAAGAAGACTAGTGAAAGTTTGAGAAGCTATTACATAGGGACAGTGGTTATCCTAGCACAACAATGTCATTTGTTATGCATAGATAGCTAAAGCATTCAAAAACCAGGAACTGATGCAGTCTTAGCCCAAAATTCCTTCTCTTGCAAAGATGAGTTTCAACCTTAAATTGAAACACTTTAGGTACATTGTGTAGGTCATAATGGAATTTAATATAATATAATCAAATGTATTTCTAATATAATATACATTTAGATTCCATTACGGCCTACTAAAAGTATCCGGTACCGTTATCTCATTTCTTTGCCCATTAAAAGTATCCGGCCTACTAAAAGTACCACTATCACTTGCCTTATTCCCATTGAATTGAAGCAAAAACTTTTATCTTACTAGAATCATGATATACCCATTTTTGGAAATGCAATTGCATTTCATTATAAAGAAGAAATCTTTATACTTTTGGTCCAAAAAATTGTAAAAGGGATAGAAGGGGAACCTGGAGTTCATCATGACCCCAAGCGTATTTCTCATAGCAAGTCCAAGCATGAAGCATAGCCTCTTTCACTTTCTCTCTTCGTTCAACACTAATAGGATCATTCTCATCCTCCTTCTTATCGTTAATTGTGAAGTCTACGCCTGATACTTTCAGATGATTCTTTAAATCTTCAAGCTGCACCATGAATTTTATATCAAAACAAATCAAACCCTTTTGCATGTATATCATCAGAATGCAGATGAGAAAAGGAAAAAGAACTTGCCTGGCTCTGTAATTCTGTCAATTCTCCATTCAATTTTGAAACTTCTACCTGAAATTTGAACAAATTTGAAGTGGAGAAAAAGGAAAAAAACAAATTGAAAATAAAATATGAATTGAAAATTGAGGCAAAAACAAGAGTACCTGATGTTCTCGAGTGAGAGATTGGCGATCCAAAAGGAACAAAGTGAGGGAAACGAATCCAACGATGAAAAGAACAAGCCGATTGGAGCGTATCCAACCATTTTTTTTCTTAGTTGTTGATAGTATTGAAGAAGATTTCTTTCCCATAAGAGCAAGAGACAGGGAACAGAGAGAGAGAATTGAAGAAAAATGAGAGATTATGAAGAGAAGAGAGATGAGAAGTCGTCGCAAGTCAACACAAATCACACAACCTGCCGTCCGCAAGTCGTTGGAAATTACGACTTCTGGATGTTTAGTTTACAAGAAATTAAGAAAAGTCTCTGGAATTTTTTCTTTTTTTCCTAGACGGTCCGGAGGTATCTCAGGCCCAAGCAAAGTCGAAGGTGCACCCCACGCATTCGCATTTGGAAATTACGCACAAAAAGACCAATTTATATTTACACCTCCAGTTTTAAGTTATTACAAAAATATGCCACCGTCATTTTTTTTAATTTTTATAAGCTCTTTAACTTTTATAGAAGAACACGTGTGATTTGCTTAACCAACACATTGGAATACATAATAAAACAGAGTTTCAATCATTCAATAGTAGAAAATTATACTCTTTTTTTTTTTTTAAATTACACTAGTTTAAAAAGAATATTTATACATGGTTTCATTTTTTTTTAGTAAAAAATAGTATGTACACATAATTAAATTTTTTTAACCTTTTTTTATATGTTGGAATGTTTAAATTTTTTTAAATATTAATTTAAATCATACTATTTTTTTTTCTTTTATACAAATGTTCTTTTTATGTCATTTTTAAATATAATATAAATATTTTCAAAATTATTTATACAAGATAGATTATAAATATCAATTCAATACAGATAGAAAAATAAATTCGCAGAGGCTCAAACCTAAGACCTCTTAATTGGCTAACATCATTGGCTATATTAGTATGGAGCATGGAAAAACTTGAATCGCTAAAATTTAATTCTTCATGCTCCGTAAATTCAACTATCAGAAAAAATAACTTTTTTTTATTGCAATAAATTATATTTGATTTTTATACTTTGATAAAATATATTATTATACACATATATATTTGTATAAAATGATAATAATATAGAGACTGAACCAATAAATAATGATTTTTTTATCAAATTATAAGGGTGCATTTGGTAAGCCATAATGAGATGCAATATAACGTAATTAAATGAATTTTTATTGTAAATTTATATTAGAAATTCATTTAATTACATTACATCTCATTATAGTATACCAAACGCATCCTAAATGTGTGTGTATATATATAATTAAAGGTTAGCATGCCACACATAAATCATAATTTTTTTAAGATCATATTATAAATAAGGATTTTTTTATAATAAAATTAGTTTTAGTGTTGACAAAACAAAAATTCATAAGTTGAAAATTAGTTTTAAAAAATATTAATATCATATTTTAATTTATAAAAAGGAAATATTTTTAATTAATACATAGTAAACAATATATGACAGGTATATTGCGAGTATATGTGAAGTATATGATATTGCAATTGTTACTCATGTTTGTATATTCTGATTTGAAATCTTATTCTTTTCCTTCTTCTATATAGATATAGATATAAAATAAGTATTTATACATCAGAATGGACATAGGCATGAAAATATAAACTATATTGAGTTGTAATGCTAATGTAAAAATACACAAAAACCAATGTCAACTGATAATCAACCACAAAATACCAAAAATCAACTTATAAATAACCAACAATCAACCTCTAATCAAGCAAAATACCACCTAATTCTCAAGCTATTCCATCATCTCTCTAAAATTATATTATTTTAGTAATATTAATGCTAAAATATGAAAAAACCAACAAGCAACTTAAAAATATCAACAATCAACCTATAATTAGCTACAAATTAACCTCTGATCCCAAAAAAAAAAAAAAAAAAAAAGAGCAATATTTTAGCAATACTAATGCTAAAATACACAAAAATCAACAATCAACCTATAATTGACTTGCAATTAACTTGTTATCGACCAACAATCAACCTATAATCAATCATAAATCAACCTATTATCAACCAAAAGACAACCTAATTCTCAAGTTATTCTATTATTTCTCTCAAATTACAGTATTTTAACAATATTAACGTTGATCCTTAGTATACAAATCAAACCAATAAAAGCTAAAAACACATGCCAAAAATTCAAAAAGATAATAAAAAACCAATCAAAAACATAAAATGTATTAACTAAGATAATTTATCCTATGCATAAATAGACTACTCAATACATACAATTATTTAAAAATATTACATAATAAAATATTAAATAAAGATACAAAAAAAAAATTAAAACATAGCCAACAAAAAAAATCATATTTTTAAAAATTTTAAATTTAAATTGAAATTAATAAATTACTATTTAAGTAACATATATTTTTAAAAATATATTTATAATTATAAAATTAGATATTCGATCAAATTGATTGAGTATTATAAACAAAAAAAAAAGGGGTATTCTAGCAATACTAATGTTAAAATACACAAAAACTTATAATCAACATGAAATTAACCTGTTATTAACTAACAATCAACTTATAATAAATCATAAAATATTAATAATCAACTTGTAATCAAACACAAATTAATCTTTAATCAACCAAAAATAACCAGTATTTTATCAATACTAATTGAACTACATTTTTTGCTTATTGACACTACTTTCTTAGGGTTCCATGTGGGTCACATGATGTAGAATGGCATGATACCATCAATATGGATGCAGAGATCCATCCTTGTGTAATATATATATATATATATGTGTGTGTGTGTGTGTGTGTGTGTGTGTGTGTGTGTGTGTACACACACACACACACACACACACACACACATATATATATATATAATTGCACCAAAGAAAAAATAAAGTTAAATTTTTTTTTGAGTTGTATTTATTGCCAACATGAATTAGTTGTTGATGTTTTAATTTGTTCTAATTTAATTGTTCTATATCTTTCACAAATAAATATCAGTAACTTTGTTAGATCATCTTCCACATCACATATAGCATATATCACTAATTTGTAAGCACCTTCAAAAACAAAGAAACAATTTAGGCCTTTAGGAGTTAATTTCATTCATAGTCCTCTAACTTTTGCTCAACGCACACTTTAGTCCTCCAACTCAATTTTCTTTCTCAAAAATCACTCAACTTAGCTGTTGATACACTTAAATATACTTCTGTTAGGCTTATCAACTAAAACTAACAGATGCCACTTTTTCCCTAGCCACGTAAGCTTTTTTTTGAATTTTAAATGCCACATCAGAATGTATTATAGCCTCTCTCTCTCTTCTATGCGTGGCCTTCCTTTCTTTCCACTTCTCCTCATTTCACTTTCACAACCCTTTCTATCAAAAATTACTCTCTCTAATTTTCACTCCTATCTGGCCTAACTTCCATAGAAGAGACAAGAGAGAATATATAAGCATTGACTAGTTGATTGGCGGGATAAATTGGCGTTATCGTCTAAAAGTGGTTTTAGTGTAAAAACCCTGCATCTTTGTAAAAAAACAGGGAAAGTAAGTTAATTTTTGTTTATTAGAGATAAGAAATTGAGGGTGACCAGCCAACATCATGGGAAGAGGACATTCAGATATTTTTTTATCGTTCTTTGTCTTGTGCCACAAAATACTGCTTAAATAAGTAATTTTTAATTGTTATTTTTCTTGTTTTTGCCACTAAATACATATTCAATAATGAATTTTTAATTGTTATTGTTGGGCAATTGGTTGGGCAAGAGTTATGCAATTGGAAACTAGTTGGTAACTTTTAATTTTTTTTACATGTAATAGTAGGGATGAAATTTAGAATTACGTGTATTAGTTACAGGTATATATGAAATTTAGAATTACATGTATTAGTTACAGGTGTATACTATGACATTGTGTTTTGCCTTGTTGTAACAGATGCGTTGTTTACCCTACATATACATTACAATGGTGACAAAGGAGAGTGGGGTTATTTTGATGGGGATGTGTACCACATGGTGGATTTGGATCCAAATACCTTTGACAGCCTTGAAGTTGACAGACTTTTGTCTGACCTTGGGGTACAGGGAAATCTGAGATATTGGTGGAGGAGGCTTGACAAAGAGTTTAAGGATGGTTTGAAATTGATTGGTGGTAATGCAAATGCTTATGAATTGGCATTGATGGTATCTGATGTTGGTGAAGTTGATTTATATGTTAAGCATCTGACTGAGGTTCAAGTAGAAGAAATTGAAAGCCCACAAGTAAAGAAAGGTGTGGTTATTGAGGAACTAGATGAGCATGAAGATGGTAAAACTAATGCTGCATTGCCAATTGTACCAAGACATAATCAAAGGGCTAGAAATGTGAGACAAAATTTGCTTCCATCATTCATAGCAGATGTAAGCAATGGAGGCTTTTCATAAGCTACTAATATAAACCATGGTGCTAGCATCTCATCTACAACTGATATAGCTTTTGAATTGGTTAGAGGTTTCAATTTAGTGGCAAATGAAGGGATTGATCCCAATTATGCAAATGTGTGTATACATGAACACCTTGCAACTATGTGTGCACATGAACAACCTAATACTTATGAAGATGATTTATTAGAACCTACATATGCTGAGGATACAAATGAGCAAGGTGTAAATAAGCAAAATACAAATGAGGTAGCTACTAGTGAACATGTTACAAATGATGCTATTGTAGAGGGTGATCTTAATATATATGATCCAAATTATAACTTAATTGATGGTGATGAAGACTTGGCTGAGGTACTGAATGAACATGCTGCAGCAAAAGTAGAGCAGGTCAATATATCAGGTACTTCAAAGAATCAGAGAGGGAGACCAAGGGGAACTGCACAAACTGTTCAACCACCAATTGATATACCTGTAGATGATGAGTTGGGAGATCATGATTCAAAATATGCAGCAAGTGATGAGCTGCATACAGAATCTGACTCTGATGGGGAAGGAAGGCTTAGATATCCTGAGTTTGATGCATCAAGGGAAATGGATGATCCAAACTTTCAAGTGAGTATGGTGTTCAAGGATAGGTTTGAGTTAAAAGAAGTAATAAGGAATTATGGCATTAAAAATAGATTTCAAATATGGTTTCCAAAGAATGACAAGGTAAGAGTTGAAGCTTTATAGAAGAATGATATGTGTAAATGGAGAATTTATGCCTCACCATCCAATATTAAAGATACTTGTGACATTACCTTCCAAATTAGGGTTGCTAACCTGACACATATATGTGGGAAAGTGTACAGTAATTTCCACATGACTGCCAAATGATTGGCATCACATTACCCAAAGGAAATAAGAGATAATCCCAATTAGCTATTAACTGCTTTTATAAAAAGGGTACAAACAAATACCAGATTTATAATAGGGAGGATGAAGGCTTGGAGGGCTAGAGATCTTTCCTTGAAGAAGATCAATAGGGATGAGGCAGAGTAATATGCCAAACTGCATTACTACAAGCTTGAACTGTTAAGATCTAATCCAGGCTCAACAGTTGAGGTCAAAGAAGAAAAAGGGGTGTTTGATGGCATGTACATATTCCTAGCAGCTCTGAGAGAGGGATTTAAAGACGGATGTAGGCCTCTTGTTTGCTTGGATGGGTGTTGCACGATTTCTGCAAGTGCACAGATCGTTTACAAGTAATAAAGTGATGAGTGAGTATCGTTCCCACGATGAAGGGTTTGTCAAGTACCAATTTTTAATATTACTCCATTATTTAGAAAATCAATTATCATATTTATATTTTAAGCTAAAATAAAATTGAAATAAATAAATAATGATAAATATGAAAATAAGATTAAAGGTCTAGGATTTAGAATTCATCATTTGATCACATATGATTTCTTTATAATCTTTAGATGGATTATTTTTGCTGGAATTAATGATTAGATTTCCCTAAATTATATGATGTTTTCTCTCAAGATACAACATATGTGTTTATATTAACCTTACGTCTACTCTCGTGATCATAAGCAATTAACACAAACCCATTAAGTTTCATGGAAATCCTTTTAAAAATCACAAAGGAGTATTCTTATCTCTAAGCAATACATTCCCTAGGTCAATTATCCTAATAAACTAATATTGTGCTTCCACTCTCGCTACTTCACACAATATCTTAAATCATGCAATTAATGGCCAATTAATTACAAGCATTAAGTTCTAAGATAAAAGATTAATTCCAACAATCAAATCCAATCAATTAAATATAAATAATCATATGCAAATCAAAAGATTACATCTAAATCCTAGAAAATAAAATTAGCTATTCATAATTAAAAGAGAAGAAACAATTAAATTAACAATAAAAATAATAAACATAATAATAACTTATAATTAAATTCAAGAATAGAGTTTAGAGAAAACTTGTTTTGGGATACAATCTTTGATGAACTCAAGCTTCCAAAAACTCCTCCTCTTGATCAAAATAAAAAATAAAACTAATCTACTCTAAGAAAACATATGAAAATCTCTCTACATATTTTTTTTATGGATTTTCTTTGATGCTATTTCCCTTTGCCAAGCATGGTATTTATAGACATATTTGGTGGAAGAATTCAAGTTCCATTAAAATTCTTACATCAAAAATTCAACATTGATGGTTAGGTTGGCCACCAACCATTGAATTCCTTCATCAATATTCAAAAATAGTTAGGTTGGCTACCAACCATTGAATTTTTACCACCAACCATTGAATTCCTTTATCAATATTCAAAAATGGTTAGGTTGGCTACCAACCATTGAATTTTGGCCACCAACCATTGAATTTTGGCCACCAACCATTGAATTTATTTCTCATGGATTGAAAACTTGAATCATTGCTTGCATCTTTATTTTTACTACATCATTTTGATCTGCAAAAATAAAATAAAAATACTTAAAATATGTTATAATTTATTTATAAATTGTAGAACTATTTATTTCTAAAAATAAGTAATAATATTATTGCATTCTCGAGAATTGAACTAAAATTTAAGTTTAAACAATTAAAATAACTCTAAAAATATAGAGTTATCAATGGGTGCTGGCTAAAAGGCACATATGACGGCCAATTGCTTGCTGCAGTAGGGATTGATCCCAATGACTGCATTTATCCCATTGCTTGGGCAGTGGTGATGATGAAAACTAAAGAATACTAAGAATGGTTTTTAAGAAATTTAAGGAAAGATCTGCATATATATAACTCACATCATTGGATCTTTATGTCTGATAAACAAAAGGTAAGTTTCATATATCTTTATATACCATTTTTGTGTGATTTTATTTTAGATATTGTAACTAAAACTCTACATTTCTTATGCAGGGATTGTTGAGTGCTATAAGAGATCTATTTCCCAATGCAGAACATAGAATGTGTGTGAGACACTTGTGGACTAATATGAGAGCAATTTTCAAAGGTAAAGCTTTTAAAGACCTATTATGGAATTGTGCAAGAGCAAGCTACAATAGTTGGTTAGAAGAATGCTTGAAAGAGGTGGAAAAGAAGTCAGTTGAATGCAGGGAATGGATTAGAGAAAGGCCTTATGAACATTAGAGCAGGGTATGTTTTAAGATCGAAACAAAATGTGACATTCTCCTAAACAACTTGTGTGAATGTTTTAATAAGTATTAAATGTTAGAGTTTATTTTCACTTGCACATATTAGTATTTTTTTCATATTTGGTGTATTGTGGCTACCAACAGATATATACTTGATGCAAGAACAAAGCCTATAATTACTATGCTGGAGATGATAAGAAACCAATTGATGTAAAGGGTTGCAAAAAAGAAAAAGGAATGTAAGAAATTAAAGCAGAAAAGGGGTGTTTTTTGTCCAAAAATCCAAAAGAAACTGAATAAGATCAAAGAAACTTCAGGTGACTTTTTCCCTACATTTGCTAGCTCACTAAGAGTATAAGTTAATGGAAAAGGTCACCAAGTTGTAGTGGATCTTGAAGGGAGGACTTGCACTTGTAGAAGATGGGATCTAACAGGCATCCCTTATAAGTGTGGGATTGCAGTCATTTTTGGTAATAATGAAGTACCTGAAAGTTATGTGGATCAACTGTATCATATGGATACTGCATTAAAGGTATATAGCCATATAGTTGAACCATTAAATGGCCAATCAATGTGGCCTAAATCAAATGGAAGAGGTGTGATAGCTCCTCCTCTTGTGGTTTTAAAGAAAAGAGGTAGAAGGCCAGCAGCTAGAAGGAAAGAAGCAGAGGAGTTAGAAAATGCTTTAGCTGCAAATAAAATGAAGAGGAGAAGGGAAGTAGAGGTGGTTCAAAATGCAAATGGAGAAGGTACAACAACTAGAATGAAGAAAAAAGGAGTTGTCAAGATGAGATGTACTATATGTGGTGGGACAGGTCACAATAAGAAAAAACACAAAAATGATAATGCGTCACAAACTGAGGTATGAAAGGTTAGTTTGTCATTTCAACACTGCAATTGGGATCCAATATTTATTAAAATAAGCATTTGAATTTGGCATTGTCCATTTCTATGTACAAGCTGGACCATAAGTTATTGTTGGTACAAGAAAAATTGTTGCCTCTACAAAAAGACCTAAAAGGACAACTCTTAACTTTAATCATGTTGGAATTGAGGTACTATTTTATTTATGTTCTATATATTTATCATATATGTTATTTGTTATGTGATTAGTATAATTATATATAATGCCAGGCCCCTATACCACATGAATTTCAAGGACAGAATGTTCCATTAACAAGTTAACAAAGTAGTGTGACACAACTAAGTCAAGCCATGCATCTTCAGAATGAGTGACCGCCAAATGAATCCAGCATAAAGGGTTGCACAAAATGATGATTTGCAACAAGTTTCTTGAAGTTTTTAAGGTTTAAACAAATGGAGGAATACATTTAGTAACCCCACACAGTTCTACTAAATTTGTTTTTTGTTTTGGCACTTATGTTACATTCCAAATTAGAATGATGGTTTTTAATCATATACATTGTTTTGGAAGGGGACTGTTATTTGCACTTTTGTAATATCATTAACTTATTAATTTGTGTAATATCATTAACTTATTAATTTTTGTAATATCATTAACTTATTAACTATAAGATGTATGCTTGAAATGGTTGTAATATTAGTAACATTTACTATATGTGGTATGTTTTCATGTTTTGGTTGTTAGATGTAACTTTGTTTTTTTTTTTTTTTTGTGACAATATAGATAAATGCAGACAAAATGTAAGGTCATTATAAAATTGACAACATCCAACTCAAATTCACTTCAAACTTCATTAAATAAAATGGGTTATATTCTATAAGGCACATAACAGTTTTGGCACAAAAATCATCCATAATTAATTTACCCTAAACAAAATGCCCTACAATAGCCATAGTGAATGCTCCACAATAACCATTCATAATGCCCAACAATATTCGCTGCAATCATTCTTTCTTCAAACTCAGCAAAGAGGTAACAACAAGGACTCCAACAGTGATTAAGGCAACACTCCACACAAAAACCTTTCTAAAACATATAACTCTCTGACTTTTTAAAGCTTTATTCTTCTCCTTTTCCAAATAATCTATTTTCCTCAACAAGCTATTTATGACATTTTTGGCACGCCCCGAAAATTCAGGATCCACCCATACAAAGAAGGGACATTTTCCCCTTGGTTTCCAGAGAGAAATCAAAGAGCCACATAATTAACGTGAAATCGAAATAAACAGTAACCCATAAAGTGGACCAACATGCAGCAAAGTATTGGTACAAAATCCACTCACCCCATAGTTGGGACACCCATAAAAACGCCTCCCTGGGTTCACCTTTGTCCATGAGGTTCTTAGAGGAGCTTCTTCGCCACATTCACAAATGGGATGCCCCATAGCAGTGAGATAATCAGCTACAATGTCAGGATCTTGTGATTCCATCTCCAACGTACTGCAACAATATGTGTTTACACACACGTAAGAGCAACAATTTTTTAGTTTGAATGTAGTTTCCCTACTGCTCTTGTATGTGAAGCCATAGGTTTATAAATGGTAAATTCATATTAGGTTATTTCACTTACGCACATAAGAGAGAGAGAAAAAGCTTATGTGGCATTTAAAATTCAAAAAAAAACTTATGTGGCAAAGGAAAAAGTAGTATCCGTTAGTTTTAGTTGAGAAGCCTAACAAAAGTATATTTAAGTATGTCAACAGCTAAGTTGAGTGATTTTTAAGAAAGAAAATAGAGTTGGAGGACTAAAGTGTGAGTTGATCAAAAGTTGGAGGACTATGAATGAAATTAACCTGTCCTTTAGACTTTATATAAATACGGTAGGCATGATTGAAAATTGATGCACTAAAAATTAAGAAGTGGAGGGAGACTCTTACTGAGAGTCACTACAGGTTTCCAGATTGTGAGACAAAACACTATTGGCTATCGTGCCATTTTATACTCTCCATGCTTGATGCTGAGACAAGGTTTTCAAAATACAATTGATAGAAATTAGGCCTGAAGTTTGATCATGGGAAAAATCCTTAAACAAGTTTTTTTTTTTTTTTTTTAAGGGCATCTTTAATGAGTAATTGCTCTAAAAGATCATAAATTTACATGCCACAAAGGGTTCATTAGCTCTAAAATAGACCAAAATTATCCCAAACACAATAAATTCTGGAAAGGAAACTAAGATCGAGACAAGTGAACTAATTCAAATTACCATAGAAATGAAAAAACAAATTCAACAAAATAACTGATGAATTGTTCCTTAAATCCTAAAATGAATTCATTCAAAGACAAAAAGCTAAAAACTTAGATCTCTAAAAAAAAAAAAAAGGTCGACCAAATAGGAAAAAAATTGAAATGGATTCTGCTTCTGCAAAATGTACCTTGAATAAATAGGGATGAATATCTTTGAGAACAACACGCATCTTATGGGACGTTTGATATGACGTAATGGGATGTAATGTAATATAATCAAATAAATTTCTAATGTAAATTTATATTAAAAATTCATTTGAATATATTATATTATATCTCATTATGGCTTACCAAACGCAGCCTTAAAGTAACTACAAAGATAAAAAGAGAAGGAAACCAGATAAGAAAAATGCAAGTGAGCGTTGTCGAAGAATCAACAATGAGTAAAAATAGGTTTACTCCTTGTGAGGCCTTGCCCGAGTATCGGTCTGATCCACCGAGGAATCAAAATGCTCTTCGGGAGAAACTCCACGATTAGAACTCGCTGTGAGTTCAGAAAATTGATTTTTTTAATTTTAAAAGTTGAAAAATAAGTCGCCACTTTAATTTATTTATTTTAATTGGAAAAATTAAAAAAAATCCCAAACTGATTGACTCCAAAAAATGATTTAATTTTATCCCAATGAAAAATACACCAATCCGCGAGTGACTAAGGAGGGTTCGGGGATCAGGTTTTGGTAATTACGCAATTGAGAAAAATATATTTTCTTTAGTTTGGCTAAAATTGCAAAATAACTCTTTAAAAAAAAAAAAGAATTTTCGTGTATGCATGAACAGGAATATAATGATGAATGAAACAGATATATATGATGAGATGAAATGACAGTTATAGACAACAAGCAAAATTAGATCTTACTTAACTATTACAAAATCAAAACAATTGAAATAAAGAGGATCTTCCTTCTAGCCCTTATGGGTACTAGGAAAAGCACACATTCCCCAAACTAAACTAATATAAAATCATAAATAAAAGGTTAATATAAATAAATCAAAATAAAAGAGAAACAAATATTAATAAAAAAAGATTTTGGAGTTGATGCCCTTCAGAATGACAGCCTGCGTATTCTATCCAATAGGAATCAAATCCCAGGCAGTTCTCCCTTCTTGCGAAGGAGGGGTTTTAAAAATATATTGGTTTGCTTATTAATTTAATTCTGACTCTTAAATTAATAAGTTTTTAGATCTTTTCAGTTTTAGACCTAAAAAGAATTCTAGATCAGAATTTAGAATTTTGAAAATAGAAAAGGGATTATACCTTTGCTTTTCTTGACTTTCGAATGAATGGAACGAGCCTTGTTTCAGATCTTAACTCCACCTTGAATTCAAAAGAAACTTGGAATCTGGATCTAAAAGCAACAAGTATGTTAGTATAAGAGAGGATTTATGCCTTGGATGTGTCCAAATGAGCTGGAAGGAGGCTCTATTTATAAAGCTGGTGAAGGGGGTGTCGGCAGTACTGGTGGCGGCACCGGCAACGTGTTGTCGGCATGGGCAGCACCAGCGATACGCCGGGTGTTCGAGCGGCACATTGAGCTTGTCACCCTACCGCCAGCATGCATTTCGTGCTGCCTATGAGGCGGCATGGCCGGCGTGCCTCCCAAAGCGGTGGCGTGCCTCTTGCGTGCTGGCCGGCTGGTTTGAACTATTTCCTATTTTTTCATCCGTTTCGGGTTTGTTTTAGTTCTGATTCGAGCTCGATTTGATCCTGTGGATTCGTGACTGAAAAGCAGTCGACTGGGGGTGAAAGATTTAGGAAATTTATTTTTCAACGGAGCGCTGTCCCTTTGACCCCTACCCGCTAACCTGCCGTATGCGTAGCGCACTATTCTTAGTAGGTGTTAAGTTGCAGCCGAATCATAAGGTGCGAATTTGAGGGTTCACACTCCTTCGGCTCTTGCTCGAATATTTCATTGATTGAGGAGTTGGAAAAATAGAATAACTAGGTGGAACTCCACTGACTTTATGTTGAAAACAACATGTGAGTATGAAAAATCTTTTGAAAGATATGAGGAATAAATTCCTCAATCAGTTTTGATTTGGGTCAAACCAATTTACCTGATATTATTGACTAGTCTACTTGTAGAAAAATGTCCAATTGCCTTGAGCATTTTTATAACCTGATACTTAGAATATCAAGTTTTCTTTATGTGACTGCCAACACTTTCTTTTCTAAAATCTCTAAGCTCAACTTTATGTTGAAATCATTGTGTTCCAGTGATGACTTAAAGCTTGCTTTGTTAGGCCAAAATATAAAAAGCAAGTATGAAAATTACCAGGAGGATCCTAAAAAGATGAACAAATTAATTTTTTTTGCAAGTATTTTAGACCCTAGGGAGAAATTTGAATACATGGAATTTTCATTTGAAAAAATGTATGGATCAGACCTAGGTGGCAGTCTATTTGTTGGGGTTAAAAATGATCTTAATATCTTATTTAATGAATATTTACAAATGTATAACCCTAAGGCTCCCTCTCAATCATTCCAACCAAAGTTTGATTTTTCTTCCATTTCTAGAACATCTTTACTGAAATCCAAATTTAAATAAATGGAAATGGGAATTGGTGGGGGAAAACAAAATGAGCTTCAAATTTATCTTAGTGAGTCAATAATGGAGGAGGACAATTTGGATTTATTGAAGTGGTGGAAGCTCAATTTAGATAGGTTCCCTGTGCTGTTTAGACTAGCCAGGGATGTGCTTGCTGTTCCTATTATTACTGTGGCTTTTGAGAGTACATTCAGCACAGGGGGAGAGTTTTGGATTGTTTTAGGAGTTCTTTGACTCTTAGGATAGTGGAAGCACTGATATACTCTCAAGGTTGGCTTAGGGTTTCAAATAAGCTAGTGTTTATTGAGGAGTCCCTTGATGAGCTAGAAAGTCTTGAAAAAGGTGCTAATTTTTTATATATTTTGATTTATGTAGGCTCCTGTTCTTTTTGTGACTTGACAATTATTATATTAAATTAAATTTTAATGTTGTAAAATAGCCAAATGTGGGACTTGGCCACTCTATTGCTGACTTAAACTAATAGACTTGCTGTAAAGTTATTTTCTGCTTCCTAATAATTTTATTCATTTGTTTTTTGATACTATTTTATTATATTTTGGTCTAATAATCTGAATTTGATTTTTCTATTTATCACTATGTAGCTATGAATGCTGAAATTTTTTTGCATATATCCTTTAATTTTTTATTAGATTCAAAGTAATTTCTAATTAGCTGGGCAGTTGCTGCTATTTTTTTTTACATTGGCAGCCTATGCTTCAGCAGCTTTATATTTTTTTGGGAAATATTTGTAATATTCTCTAACCTTATTACATTAGTCTCTGTTTATTTAATGTTGCTTGCTTTTCTATCTTGCTTGATGTTGTTTGTGAAATTGGAGGCAGAGGAAACATATTGCTTCTACAATCCTTTCACCTATGGTAAGTTTTGTTGCCTTGTTGGTATTGAAAATTGGTTCATGGCATTAGCAATATGGTAAGTATGTCTTCTGTTGTGGGTAATGACGTGATTCAAATTGTTTTGATTATTGGGATTGAAGTATTGTAATGTACTAACTTGTGGAGGCAATCCTTATTTGTTTGCAGCCAGTTAGAATGATCTTATTTCATCCCATTTGATATATAAAAATTGTCCTTTATCACTGAGCCTTTTGCTTTCTATAATTTTGTTTCTTATTTGGGCAATAATGAAGCTTCCACCCCTGCTAAAATTGACAGAATACCTGTGTTGAGTTTAATACTGGCATGACAAAAAAGTTAAATAGTTAGCAGTTTAACAATGCAGTTAGATTGACTTAACTATATTCTACATGAATTTGAAAAATAAAATCTGAGCCCACAATTTAATTACATGTTTGTAGTTTGCTAATTTTCTATAAATACACTAACGGTGACTGGGACTGCTTATATTGTGTTTCTTTTGCAGGGTTTGGCATTAAAATTCTGATTTATTGAAGTGGATATATTGTTTGCACTTTACACTATACTTTTGTAATTTTGTAAAAATGTAAAAGGAGGTGAGGCTTTAAATTTGATTAAGTTGTGAATGTAATATTTAAAGCTCCTACTTTATATTATTTTATATTATTTTATTTAGTTATTTATTTTTATTTTCACTTTATTTATTTAGTATTTATTAATTTTGTTATTGTTAAAATATGTTTATTAGCTTAATTATATATATTAGTTTTTCAATTCATTTACTTTATGTTAAAAATTTATAAAAATTAATAAAAAGGCCCATTTGATAAGGGCCCATTAGACTGGTCCAAACAGAATTTAAAAACCAAAATTGAACCAAACTGACCGAATATTATGGTTGAAAATAAATCAATTTTTGCTTATACTACAGTCGGTTCAGTTGGTAATTCTCATATATTTTGATTGGTCGGTTTTAGCTATTTTTGGACTGAACCGAACCGGACATTGCCCACTGCTAGCCATGCATAAAGAAGACTATCCATTATGAAAATTATTTTTCAAAAAAATAAAATAAAATCGAATCAATTTGATTTTAATTATTGAAAAATGAAATGAATTTTTTATTTTGGGCTCAATTATAAAATATACTAAATTCTTTATATTCATATTTATGTCATTGAAAGTTCTTTTTAAGAATATATATGTATATATGTATTTAAATAATAATAATATAACATGAGTGAAAATGAGTTTTGGGTGACGATAAAGATTAGACCGGTAAAAGCAAAACTCTTAGGTGAAAGCAGTGTAATTTTAGGCGCGCTAATTTTAAAATTAAATAATTTGATTTGGCTTGATTTGAAATTGCTATTACTTTTCTAAAATCATTTTAAAGTAATATTTTTGAAAATCAATTTCCGACCTCGAATTATTTCGACAATTAAAAACTTTCATTTTAAAGTTCAAAATAATTATGATAGCTAATTTTAAATTGAAAATCAATCTATTTAGCTTTGGTGTGCTAAAATTAGGTTACTCCTTTTTTTGTGAAAAAAAAAATATATAATAATAAGATTATTTTCTTTAAATTTTGATTTTGTTAAAGTAATTAGTTATTTTAAAAATTTATATTCTTGTTTTTAAAATTTATATTTGCCTTTTATTTAATTTTCGGTTGGATGCTGCTTCAGGTTTTGCTTTTAGTTACAGGATTCGAATTCAAAGTCATGGAATAAAGTCAAGGATCGAATCAAGACTCGGTTTTTTTTTTTTTTTTAGTCATTAGGTTTCTTATTGTATTTTGTAATTTTACATTCTTATAATTTTAACTTGATTATTGTAATATAAGTGCTTATTATATTTGTATTTAAAAAAAAAAATAATTCTCTCTTTTCCCATAAATGTCTATTTTACTTTTATTTCAATTTATTTTTCTTTAGTTCCAATAATCAATTATACTTTCATTTAAAAAAAATAATCAAAAGTTAATTCAGAATATCAATAGCAAATTTTAGATAATCCAATCAACTCTAAATTAAAAATTCAATTTCATTTTCTCTAAATTAAAATCAATTTTGGATTCAATTTTTAATAAATAAAAATAAACATGCATTGTATTTCTATTAATCTAACTTAAATGTTCGCACTAAATTTAAAATAATTGATAAATATTAAAGTGGTCAACTTTATATTTTGAAAATTAATATGTGGAGTGCCTAATACCTTCCCCACATATTTGTGATTCCTAAACCATTTTCTTTAAAAAATAAAAGTTTTCAACCGAGCTTTTTAAAATAATTTGATAAGTGGCGACTCAATTGATTTTATTTTTAAAATAATAATGTTTATATTTCTTTCACCATTCATATTGCGATGTTAAAAAATGTTATGACAAGGTGGCAGCATTATTAGAATTCGAAACTTACACTTCTAGAAACTAATACCATCTACCACATTTATTCCTTTTAGTTCCAATCATTAGATCAAAAGTGATCTAACGGCTTGGATTAAAGAGGCTGATTTTAAAACCTCACCCCTTCAAAAAAAAAATTTCCATGCAATTTGTTCCCCTTTGTCTATATTTTGTGTTCTTCTTTACCTCTTTTCCTCTCCAATATGTAATTTTTTTTCCCAAAATCTTAGGTTTTAGGTTTTTTTTTTTTTTATAAAAGAAAGAGAGATTAGAAAAAAGGTAAACAAATCTTAAATTTTATTAATTAACTGTTGTTATAATTATTTTTCATAAATTATTATAAACTTATTTGATGATTTATTATTTTCAAGATAAAAAAAAATTATTAGAAGATAAATTGGAACAAGTTGCTTCTAAAAAGGTAACTAATTTAATTTTAATTTTATATATGTTAAATTATAATATTTAATCTGTTTAGGGTTATTCTTTTATTATTTTGTAAATTTTTGAGATAATAATTAGTGAAAATATTGGGTAATTTTTGAGATAATAATTAGTGAAATAAATAGGTTTGGTGAATTATAATTATTTTTTTATTTTTTTTTGTGGTTATGTGTTATTTAAAATATTTAGTATGTATTGGAAAAAGTGGTTTGTATTTAAATTTGTTTTACTAACTTGTGAATATTTGTCTTTTTTCGGTTGAAAAAAAATTTACAATAAAATATAAAGTTATTTGAAACTAGCGTGGCGACTCGCACGTTGCTACGGGTTCATTATTCTCTAATTATTATAGTTTTCGCAAATAATACTATAAATCTTGCCTTTTCAACAAAACAATAACAGTAATAGTATTTTGAAAATTAACAACTTAGCTTTTCTAGCTAAAAAATCTACCACCTATTACATTAGCTACGACATTTTGTATTCATGCCTTTACATAACCAAACATGCAACGGTAATAGTTTAATGCTAGTTATTGCATACCCGATAAAACAATTTTATGCACTAGATATTAAATAAATGTAAAATCTAGTCAAATCCTTAAATCTAAAATCAACTCATATCCATAATTACAATCCAACATCATTAAAATAAACATGATGTGTGCATATAAAATGTAGTTTAATGCTAGTTATTGCATACCCGATAAAACAACTTTATGCACTAGATATTAAATAAATGTAAAATCTAGTCAAATCCTTAAATTTAAAATCAACTCATATCCATAATTACAATCCAACATCATTAAAATAAACATGATGTGTGCATATAAAATGTATGTGTAGGTGATTTTTCTTTAGAAATTGTATGTGTTAGCGTGCATTTTGATTTAATTTTATTCATAATTTATGTATTGCATTTGAGAAAGGTCTTCCAAGGTTTTGTAGGGGTGAAAGGGCCTAAACAAAGCAAAGTCAGATGGGGGATTAAAAGGAGGCTAGTGCGAAACTGGGACAGTCAAGAAAGGCAGCTGAATTGGAAGATGCAGTAAGTGCAGGCGCACCGTGCATCGTGGGGGCAACGACTGCAAAGTGTAGCCCAATGTTGCAGGCGCGATGGGAGTCTTATTCCAAGTCCATTTTTAATTCGTCCAAAGGATAATCTTTCAAACCTAATAGGGCAAAGAGGCAGATTACACTATAAATAGAGTAAGAAGAGAAGAAAAACAGCAGAGAAAAAAGAAGAAAACAAGAAACAAAAGTCTTAAGAGTGTGAACCCTCAATATTATACCTCTAGTCAACTGTCTTTCAGTTACAAAGCCATAGAATCAAACTGGGCTCGAATCAAAATTGAAACGGACTAGAAACAGACGAAAAAGTGGGAAACAGGTCGAACCAGCAGATTTGCGCCAGGCACGCCGCCTCCAGTGTGCTGCCCCAAAGGCGGCACCAAGTCTGTGCCAGCGGGACCGATGGCACGCCTATTGTGCTGCCCGAACGTCTGGCGAGTCATCGATGCCGCCGTGACGTTGCCTGTGCCGCCGCTAGTACCGTTGGTGCCCTCCTCAACAGCTCTATAAATAGAGCCTCCTTCAAGCTCATTTGACACAGATTCTAAGGCAGAAAACTCTTTTATATTGATATACTTATTGTGTTTAAGTTCTATTTGAAATTTGATATAAGAGAGCTATTGTTTCAATTTCTTTCCAAATTACATTCATTACGCTATTTTGCTAATCTTTTGTTGTTAAGATTAAAATTCAGGGTTTCCAATCCAAATGTGGAGTTAAGATCTGGAGTTAAGCTCATTCCGTTCATCCGAAAGACAAGGAAAGCAAAGGTATAATCTTCTTTCCATTTTCAAAATTCTAAAGTGAGATCTAGAATTTTCTTTAGGTCTAAAACAGAAAAGATGTAAAATTTATTAATTTAAAGATTAGAATTAAATTAATAAATAAATTAATACTTTTCCAAATCCCCTCCTTCGTAAAAAGAAAGAACTGCATGGGGTTTAATTCCTATTCAATAGGATACACAGGCTGCCCTTTCTAAGGCATCAACTCCAAAGTCTTTTATTAACATTTTTCCCTTTTACATTGATTTATTTATATTAATCCTTCATTTTTGATTCTGTGTTAACTTAGTTGAGAAATGTGTGCTTTTCCTAGTTCCTATAAGGGCTAGAGGAAAGATCCTCTTTATTTTAATCGTTTTGGCTTTGTAATAATTAAGTAGGATTTATTTTGCTATAATTGTCATTACATCTTATCATATATATATGTTTCATTTATCATTATATTCCTGTTCATATATATATAAAAATTCCTTTTTAAGAGTTATTTTGCACTTTTAGCCAAACTAAAGAAAATTATATTTTCTCAATTGAGTAATTACCAAAACCTGACCCTCGAGCCCTCTTTGGTCATTCACGGATTAGTGCATTTTCCATTGGGATAAATCAAATATTTTATGGAGTTAATCATGTTGGGTTTTCTTTAATTTTCCCAATTAAAACAAGTAAATTAAAGTGGCGACTCATTTTTTAACTTCCAATTACAAAAATCAATTTTTTGAACTCACAGGGAGTTCCAATCGTGGAGTTTCTCCGAAGAGCATTTTGATTCCTCAGGGAATTGGATCGATGCTTGGGTGAGGCCTCACAGTTGGCGACTCCATTGGGGACTTAAAATCTTTTTCAAATAAAAGATAAAGTGGATTACTTTTAGTAAAATACTGAGTTTGGCTTTAAACACGAAATAATTCTGTCATGCATCACCACATTGGACTCCTGGTCCACAAAAGCCTAAGCTTCTAGGAAAATAAAGGATAGAAAGTAACATCAAGTAGGCAACCTTCCTTAGGTTTACTTGCCGATAGTGAAATTATCCAGCCCATGATGTATCCTCTAATCCTTTTAGAGTGTAACGAGTATGCACGTACCATTTGACCCATGCGAGACTCCTTGTGTCACATATAGTGAGGTATATCGCATCTCTAGTGTGATGGGTTCCCTTCAAAACACATTAACCCTCTTATGTAATGACTCATAGAACCTTCATTTAGGATTGTATGCATCATAATATTGGAACTTGGTATGTCATTGTCATGAAATCTCTTTTATTCATGCATACATGCATGCATGCATAAACCTTACAAATTTGGAGAGTTTTAATCTTACTCAAACACTACTAGTCCCAATCACAAACCCATGTCAACTTATGGTGCCAATCAAAAACTGGTGTATTCCATGATATTTATTCCATACTTAAGTTGACCCAGCTTTATCTTTCTATCTAAAGGTTGACAAAATGTCTGTTGCTGGAGATGAAGTCATTGCTACCAGAGTTGATGAAATTTTTAATGAGATTCTTGCTAATCTCTCTGAACACCAAGATACCATGATGAAGAGGGAAAAAGCCCTTTTCTAAGACATGCTCAAGGCCCAAAGGAGGGCTATCATAGAAGATGTCCGTACCATGTTGGAACATACCTCCCTGGCCCAAAACTCAAATGACCCAAAACCATTCAAAACTGACCTAAAGCCCACCTTTTATCATGTCTATGGATCCACTTCCAGAGTTGACTCCAGAGACAAAGAACTTGCAAACACTGACGTCATTCCACCATTACCCATCCCATCACCCAAATTCCTAAAAAATAACTCACCTTTTCAATCTGTGACTATACAACCATCAAATCTCACCTCTACTTCCACTTCCCCACCTGCGGATCCTTTCCAAGGGAAGGAAATCAATCCTGAAATCAAAGCCTGCATGGAAAAAATGGAGCACAAGGAGAAAATGTTAATGGGCATGAAAAAGAAAGAGGATCTAGTTGATACAGGGTCCCTAAGCTTGTTTCCTAATACAAGAGTTCCTCCCAAGTTCAAGATGCCTGAGTTTGACAAGTTTGATAGAACTACTTGCCCCAAGACCCATCTCAAAGTATATGCGGGGGCCATGCATCCTTTGGGGGTGGATAATGAACTCCTAGCCCAATTATTTCAATAGTCACTGATCGGTATTACTATGAAGTGGTTTGTAGATTTGGATATTTCCTATAAACGGACCTGGGATGATATCTGCAATATTTTTGTCAAACAGTATCACTACAACATCGAGGTTGATGTAACAAGAAGAGACCTTGAGACCACCAAACAATATGCCAAGGAATCCTTCTCTTCGTTCCTTATGAGGTGGAGGAAAAAGGCTTCTCAGATGGTGAATCGACCTCTTGAAAATGAACAAATTAACATAATTATCAAGAATCTTCTACCAATTTACCAAGAAAGGCTACAGACTCAATACTTGCCTTCCTTTAAAGCCCTTATTGCTACTGCTTCAAAAATTGAAGACTTGATTCAAAGTGGTCAAATAAAAGAAGAGTCCGCATCAGGGTCAAGATATAAAAAGCCAACTCATCAAGGTAATGTGACTTCCTCAATGAACCAGAAAGGGGGGAAGTTAATACTCTGATAATCAAGAAGCCTTTCAGGATTGAAAGGAGGCAGTTTTCTGATCTAGGAGGTGTACCTATGAGTGTTATTCTTAAAAAGCTGCTTGAGGAAAACATGTTGAAACCCCTTGAACCAAGACCAATCCCCAATCCATTGCTAAAAAATCACAACCCAAATAAGAGGTGTGACTACCATCAAGGACCTGGGCACAAAACAGATGCGTGCAAGGCCTTTAGACATAGAATACAAGATCTTATTGATTCCAATGACCTTATACCACTAAAAGCCTGACCCAATATTAACACCAATCCTTTACCCAACCACACAGTTAATACTATAAATAATCATGAGGGAGTTGACCCTGTCTCCTTGATTGAGTCAAATCCCAATTATTCCTATGTCCTGGACCTCACCAATCTAGTTTAATTAAATTGATGCCATCATTAAAAGTGGCAGAATCATTTGAAATCTAAGCCCACCAAATCCAAACACTCAACCTATCCAACCCATTCCTACACCCGCTAACAAATTGAAAGGGATTCTTAAACCAAATGAAGATCCCATTCTTAAGCAACTTAAGAAAACACAAGCAAACATATCAATTTGGAGTTTGATCCAGTCCTCATATCCTCACCGCCAAGCTCTTTGCAAGGTGTTGAATCAATGCCAAACTCCCATTGATATCACACCTGAAAGCCTTGTTGCTTCTATTACTTGTGCTGCTAAAGGGGTGTCCATCACTTTTGGAGAGAATGACATTCCGAAAGGAGACTCTAGCCACAATAATGCCCTTTACATTACAGTGGTAACTCAGGGAAAGACTATGCTAATGGTTCTGATTAATAATGGTTTAGCCTAAAATGTATGCCCTCTGAAGGTAGCAAGCTGCTTAGGGCTGGAAGTCACTGATTTTACCCCTTTAGATTAGATAGTAAGGGTGTATGACAATACCAAGAGAGAAGTCCTTGGGGTGGCTATCATCGATGTGACCATCGGACTGATATCTTTTACTATACCTTTGCAATTGATTAATGTACCTTCATGCTTAAACCTGTTACTTAAAATGCCCCGGATCCACCAAGCAAAGGCTATCCCTTCCTCTTTACACCAGAAAGTCAAGTTTCCTTTCAAAAATGGGGTCATGACAGTCAAAGGGGACATGCTTAGAAAACCAGACATCCCAAGTTCTATTCCCATTCTTGAGATCCAGCCTGAAATGTCCAATTATCCACTCTCTGGCTTCTCTTTTATACAATACATTAAGGGCAAAGAGGGTAAAGAATTCGTTCCATTTGATTTTGACCCATTTAGGAATATTGTTGTTGCTAACATGCTCTGAACAATGAACTACTTTCCTGGTTTAGGTTTGGGAAAAAGCCAACAGGGCTTGAAGTCTTTTTTGGACTACCTAGTCGCAATGCCACCATTTAGGCTAGGGTATGAGCCCACTGATGAAGATCTTATAGAAATGGAAAACTGGGCTAAAGACAAAACAGCTACCCTTAAAAGAGGTGAGGTTTATGATTGGCCCATGCGCCCTTACTTCAAAACTCTAAATGGCTATTTTGTAAAGGAAGGTGACACAATTCCTTACTGTAACTTTCTTGAGCCTTAGGTCTGCCCCATTACTAGAAAACTAATTTCCGGGTTTGAAATCTTTTATGGTGTCAGGCTCAAGTTAGAAGACTGTGAACCAATCTACATGCTTAGTCAAGATTGGGAAGAGAACATGGAGGCTAGTCTTTTTGATGAAGTGTTCATGCTCACTATTGAGGAGGAGAAAACTAACCCTGCCACCTTAATCTAGTCCACCAAGACCGAGCTACAAAATTGGTCCTTTGAGGAGAGCCTCTTTTATCCTTCTAAACTAGAATCCATACTAGAGTCCTAATCCGAATCAGGGTCTCAGTCTGAACTAGACTCATTTTTTGAATTTGAGTATGTCTCTTTTGTTTCTTCTGTTGACAATGATGTCACTGACCTTGAGGTCTAACTTTTTAATTTGATGTAAATTGGGACATATCCCCATTCAAATTCAATAAAAAGTCTGCTCTTTCCTCTTACAACCCTGTGTCTCCATTTTTCTTTAATGTTCAAACTTTTAAATCTGACTTAAATGAGACATCAAGTAAAAATGAAATAAATGAAATAAAATATGATGCAATTAAAGAGCCCATTAATGCTGGTACTCATGATATACCAAAAACTACATTTATTGCATCTGTATGCATAAACAGGGATTATATTGAGAAGATGGTCAGAAAATTTCAAGACTATTTTGCGTGGCACCTAAAAGACATGACGAGGTTGGATCCAAGCATAGCAGTTCATAAAATCCCGGTTTACCCAGGTATTAAGCCCGTTAAGCAGAAATTATGAAGACTCAAGACGAAATGGTCCATACCAATTAAAGAGGAAATTACTAAGTTATTGGACCACAATTCCATTGAGCCCATCAACTATCCATCCTGGCTTGTTAACATTGTGCCGGTTCCTAAGAAAAATGGTAAAGTCAGAAGGTGTGTGGATTACAGAGATCTGAATAAAGCCTGTCCCAAGGATGATTTTCCCTTGCCTCACATTGATCTTTTGGTAGACCGCATGGCAGGTTCTGAAATGGTTTCCTTAATCGACTTGGTTATAGGGTACAATCAGATAATGGTTCATCCTCCTGACAAAGAGAAGATAGCCTTTATTACTAAATGGGGCACCTATTGTTACCGTGTTATGCCATTTGGGCTTAAAAACGCTGGGACAACATATCAAAGGATGGAAACTACCATTTTCCATGACATGATGCATAAAGAAATTGAAGTTTATGTGGATGACAATGTAATAAAAGGCAACACTACTGAAGAACATTCAGAGGCACTAAGGCGATTCTTCCTTAGACTTTGCCAGTACAATCTCAAGCTCAATCCTGCCAAATGTGTCTTCGGAGCCTCATATGGAGTATTCCTAGGCCATATGGTCAGCAAGAAGGGTATAGAAGTGGACCCTGCTAAATAAAAGGCAATTCTAGAAATGCCGCCTCTTAAAATAGAAAAGGAGATCAGAGGTTTCCTTAGACAGTTATAATACATCAGTCGATTCATTAATCAATTAGTTGATGTATGTGGGCCTATCTTTAAGTTACTTAGAAAAGGGACCTCCAAGCATTGGAATGATGACTGTCAGAAAGCTTTTGACCATATCAAGCAATACTTACTAAACCCACCAGTACTACAGCCACCAAGGCTTGGAAAGCCTTTGTTACTTTACCTATCAGTAACTGATATAGCAATGGGGGAAATGCTCACTCAAAATGCTCCTGATTCCAGCAAGGAAAATGCCATCTATTACTTGAGCAAAAGGATGCTATCTTATGAGCTCAAGTACAGTTTTACAGAAAAGCTATGCCTTACTTTGGTATGGGTCTGCCACAAGTTGCAACACTACCTCTGCTCTTTTACAACTCATGTTCTTGCTTACAAGAGCCCTTTGAAATTTCTTATGGAGAAGCTGGTTCTTGACAGTAAGATAGCAAGATGGATGGCTGTATTAGCTACATATGATATAAAATATGTACAATGGAAAGTAGTTAAGGGTAGCATAATGGCTTATCAGTTAGCTGCAGCTCCAGTAGATGATCAATGGGTTGAGCCTGAATTTCCTGATGAAGATATCCTGATGATTGACAATGAAGTTTGGAAGCTCTACTTTGATGGGGCATTTAACAACAAAGGGTATGGTGCCGGCATTGTGTTCATTACACCAAGTGGGGAAAACCTACCCATAGCCATCAAACTAAACTTTGAGGTAACGAACAATGAAGCAGAGTATGAAGCATGCATCTGCGGTCTTGAAGTAGCAATAAGACTCAGAATTAAATGCCTTGACATTTATGGGGATTCGAATATGATAGCTTCCCAAGCCTTGGGGAAGTGAAAGATCAGAGAAGAGCATTTGGTTCCTTACCATAAATACTTAAATGAACTGGCAGCCAATTTTTATGAACTATCTTTCCATTATCTTCCAAGGATGAAGAATAGATTAGCTGATGCTTTAGCAACACTCGCCTCAATGCTTGATATAAGCGATGGCTTCATAATCAGACCTGTTATAATTGAAGTTAAGTATGAACCAGGTTGTATAACTCATTGTTTGAATATTTAAGTGGTTGATAGGAAACCATGGTTTTGGGATATCTTCAATTACATCAAGAACAGACTCTATCCTAAAGGGACCTCTAAAACAAAAAAGAGGACTCTAAGATAGTTATCCAAGGGCTTCATTCCAAATAGGGAAGTACTCTATAAATAGGCTTGGGATAACATCCATCTGAGATGTGTCACTGAAATAGAAGCCCAATAGATCATGGAACAGATGCATGGTGGCAACGAAGGCCCACACATGAATGGAATTGCTTTAGCCCGCAAGATCATAAATCAGGGTTACTTTTGGCTCACTATGAATTAAGATTGTGCAAGATATGTACAGAAGTGCCATAAGTGCCAAATCTATGCTAAATTCCAAAAGAAACCTCCTGTACCTCTATCTCTTATCACTACGCCTTGGCTATTTGCAACATGGGGCTTGGACGTCATTGGCAAGATAAACCTGAAGTCTACTAGTAAGCATGAATTCATTTTGGTAGCTATTGATTATTTCTCCAAATAGGTTGAAGCTGCACCTTACCAAATATTGGATTCCAAATGAGTAGCCCAGTTTATCAGTACCAACATTCTTTGTAGGTATGGGGTTCCTTTTGAGATCATCACTGATAATGGATCTCACTTCCAAAAGGAGGTCACTCAGTTATTAAAGAAGGAGAAAATCCAACACCATAAATCTTCTCCATACAGACCTCAAACAAATGGCGCAGTTGAAGCTGCAAATAAGATTCTCAAGAATAAACTGCAAAAGATGGCTGACAACCATAAGGATTGGCACCTACATTTACCATATGCCTTATGGGGATACAGAATAACAGTGCATACTCCAACCTATGCTACACCTTACTCTTTGGTGTAGGGGATGGAAGCCATCCTACCAATCAAGGTAGAAGTCAAATCAACTCGCATTGTGAGGGAGAGTCAGTTGGATGAAGTGGAATGGGTGAAAGGCTACCATGACCAACTTCTTGCCATCGACGAAAAAAGATTGGATGCCTTATATCAGATGCAAGGCTATCAACAGAAACTAGCTAGACACTTTGATAAGAAAGTCAGGGACAGAGGATTGCAAGAGGGTCACCTTGTCTTGAAAGAAATAAAGGCGCATGTTCATGATCCAAGGGGAAAATTCAGACCTAATTGGAGTGCTCTGTTTGTGATTAAGAAGATCTTATCTGGTAGGGCAACAATTCTGATGGATTTAGATGGCATAGAATTTGCTAGCCCATGCAATCTGGATCAACTCAAGAGATACTTTGCTTGTAATTCATGCATAGCATTTATAATCCTTGTAAATCATTCACAACATCCACATTTTTCCTCAAAACCAAAACTATGTGGATCTGATTCTCTATAAAGAGGAAAAAGAATAAAAAATCATGTATCATTATAAGGAGATACGTAGGCAACCCTTGTGGGTTCGATCCAATTCATCAATAAAATTTTCATTTCACATTCATTTGGCTCTGAATTGTGTCAAAATAATAATAATAATAATAAAAAATAGAAAAATAATAAGCTTGCTAAGTTGAAAACCCAAAAGGGCGGCTTAGGCAAAAATTAGAGCAACAAAAGAGATAACAAAAAAAAAAAAAATGAATGATGTCTTTTTTGTCTCATTTAATTTTTTGAACATCAAAAGAGAATAAAGACGTAATCAAATCATTGTCCTAAGCTAAATAAAACAACAATCATGATTCTTGCTCTATCTCCTCAAGTATAGCAGCCCTCCTAGCCTTCTCTGATTTCCACGAGTTGGCTATCCACCATTCAATATACTGCAAGGATTTACCGCCTTAGTGAGCAGGATGAACAGCATGAAAACCTCTTACCCATCCATTCCTGACAGCTCAAGCAACGGTCTTAGTAATCAAAACGGATTCAAACAGAGCACCATCTAGGAGCACACCCTGACTATGTCCAATTTGGCGCATAACCCTAGTAGCCTGGTAAAATGTCACCATCCTCAATTGTAGCCAAAGCTCATAGTCATAAAACTGTTGATCTTATACCATTTACACCTCCATAGTAGGTCATCAGAATCTAGCTCCATCAGCCATCTTATCCACTCTCTCTCTGAGTTTCTTTTGATCACAATGGTCCGGGTCCTATACCAGGAAGCAGAATAATCCACCTTTGTGGGAGATCCCACTATTCGGAGATGGTCTCTCAGTCAAATCTGAAAAAGTGCAAAAGATAGCATAAGAAAATGTGGAAAGCAATCGAAATCAAATTCAGAAGCTAGAGTTCAACCTAAAGAATGATAGGGCTGATTGTCCATGGCCCATTCGAAGTGTAAGACCTGTCCAAGCTCATGATGGTCTCAGCTAGCACTATACCAGCAACAGATCTCCCTTCCTCCATTTGTGGAATCAACTCAGTGACTTTAGCATCCCTCCAGCCAGTAGGGCTCACAAAAATATATACTGCAGTCAGACAGAAGGATGAAGCCTGCATCCTCAAATGAAACCACCCATCATCCTTAAAATCCTTAGGATCATGAAATTCGGCAATCACAACAGTCAGATCTACCCAATCATCTACTACCATGGGACTAGCAGTCTTTGCACTTAAGTCAAGGAGTCACCTGAAAGAGTTAAAATATCCTACATTCTCAACAGGAGTAGCCAGCATGGCCTCTGGATTAGATCCAAGCAACATAGAAAACTCCTCGAATGTAAGACACATCTCCTTCATAGATGCCCCAAATATGAAGACATAGGCAGTTGAATCCCAAAAGCGCATGCATGCACACAGAAACTCCCAGTCAATTTTTATGCCCCTTAGGTTGGGCATAACACTTACCCCATACTTTCCTAGGTTAATTCTCTCCACTTTGGTAAGGTTCTTGCACCATAGGAACATTGCATAGCTGAAATAGGGCTCCATTGTGAGGAATAAAAAATAATAAAATTGATGAAAAGCAAAAATATGGTTGAAAAATGATTTTTGGAGGCTCGAAAACTGACTGTACAGACTAAAAAAGGATGAAATCTGCTTAAATAGGCGAAAACTTGACTGCCAGAGTCGCTACCGGGGCACGCCACCTTGTGCCATTTGTCCTCTAGTAGATTTTTACCATAATTTCTCAAAATTTCGGGCCTAAAATAATTCATTTTTATGTCAAAATCAGTGCAGATGTTGATAGGAAAAAAGACAAAATGAGAGAAAAGTGTAAGGAATAGCACAATGGAAATCCTATTCAGTCGAATGTCTGCATCCATATCATGCACCCATTTCATCTAAAACATCCATAAGTCATACATATCATACATACATCCAAGATGTTGTATAAGCATAAAGAGTGCATATATCCAAAATATCATGCATACATCCAAAATGCTACATAAGGAGTGCATCATCCTCAGTACATGTATATATACATGTATATATGAAAAAGCAAAAGCTGATGAAATAGGTCGCTAACGACCACGCCTGGGTCTGTGGTGTCCTCGCCTAGGCCCTTCATCCTCATGACCTTCTGCCATCAAATCCACATCATATATAAGGGAGCTCATAGCAAATGCATATCAGCCCAAAAGATTATAGTGATAGCAGAGGAACTCCATGGGAACCTGGAAAAGAAAGAAAAATGTGTGAGAATCAGTACAAAGCAGACAAAGGTTAAAATGCCAGCTATGCAAAATTTTACCTCTGTAACATTCTCGGGAATAGTAGGAAAAAAGGCCGGTTGATCTTTAGGAAGGTCATAACGCCGTGATCGGCAGTCATAAGAAACATAATCAAGGTGAGCTAGTAAACAGATAAGACCAGCAGGTAAGGGAACTGGATCAGTTGGACCTCCCACTGAAGCATTTAGAGTTGGGGCTGAAGCTGAGGCACTAGCCCTTGAAGGACCAATCCCAGAAGGTATGGCTGCAAAACTTGAAGGACTAGCCATAATACCTGAAGGTCCAACCCTGGGACCCATGCCGCCAACCAGGATAGTACTATCGGCCCGCGGAGAGATGAAACTCCTAACTCTAGAAGGAGGCCCTTGGAAAGTCGCTTAGTTAGATCCCTGATGTGTTGACCCCTATAATTTATCCAAGGGAGGTGAGCCCTGCATCAAGGATGTCTCGCAGAACTCATCATAGTCCATGTCGGGCAACAGTTAATCTAGATAGGAAACTCCTTCAGCCTAACCATCCTCTCTCAGGATAGCCAGTCCATACCTCATATCTACCGGAGGGGGCTGTGGCACAACTCTCTCTCCTGTAATCTGTGTTCTCACCCTCTCTCCCAAGTAGAACATCCTCAAAGACTCACAACGGAGCAAGAATCGATAAGAGGATAAGTCTATGCTAGGCCTGATCCAGTTAGGAATCCACTCTGTGAATCTGTTAAATGGTATCCATCTCACCTGCAAACAGATTGCAATATAAGCAAACAGTAAGATCTAAGTTATGATCAACAAAGGAATACCTAGTCTATGTTCAAAGTAGCAAAGATCTTTCTGCAATTATCAAATGACGGTGCTATGAAGGAATTTCTATTAGACATCCTTGAAAGACGTCTATAGGGAGGGTCAATAGCAGCAGGCTCTCTCAATGGTGGAGCCAGCATCGAAAAATACTCATAAGCCCAGTACTGTAAGAAACAAAATTTTATCAGTTACTAGACAAAGATCAGATAATTGGATAATAGAGCACAATACTCACCTCGAGCATAATAGAGGTATCACCATGGTCGCTAAGTGTCCTATGAGAAATGCTACATAGCTCCTGGTCTATAGCAGAAAGGGCGGCACCTCTCTAGTCAAACTCACCAATCTCATCCAGATTCTCCAGTGATCATAGGACATTCAAATTAATGCTATCCTTATTGTTATATAGAAAAGTATAGCTTAAGATAATCAAGGCACATAGTCTAGCATACTGATCTACATCATACTGACCTGGAGTCTAACCCATGGTCATCAAAGCCTGATGAAGCTAGGAATGTGGGACATTAAGGTTCCCATGAGGGGGGTCAGCCCTAATTAGAGTAGTCATCTCTACAAAAGACTGCTTGATCCATGAAGAATAAAACTCGAGAGAACGATATCTGAAATGCATACCCGTAAGCATGCTCCACTCAAGGGGAGTGACTGTCATCTCGCCGCAGGAAAGGTGGAATGTATTTGTAGTATCCCACTAGTGCTTCGCTAATGCCCTGACCACAATGGTATTGATTGGCTACTTGATATCCAGCTCCAACCACCCGAGTAAGCCAGATGGCTCCAAGCGCAGACGGATAGCCTCTTGATTACCCAGATAGAGGCGAACCAACTCCATGACACTACGGCCTCCTCTAGGCCTCAATTGTACCCTCTATAATTTTTTATATATCAAAAACAAATTTTCAAAATAATAATAATAATAATAATAATAATAATAATAATAATAATAATAATAATAATAATAATAATAATAATAATAATAATAATAATAATAATAATTATCAGAATTTTTACTAACTATACAGGAATAACAACATACTTGCAGAGATCTAGTGTAGCTGACATGGCGGTCTGACTCCTTCAGCAATGTCTCCGGGTCCTGAGCGCTTGGCTGATTAAAAGCTTCCATGTTGAAAGAGAGTGAAAACAAAAAAAGGGAAAGGAATTTGGAGAGAAAGAAATGAGAGAGAGAGAGAGAGAGAGAGAGAAGTGAAAAATGAAACTTATGAAAATATGAAGGAAGGAAGGTATATATAGGAGTAGAGGTGTGTCCCTTTCATGATGACACCTTTTTTTCGATTCGTAGGTCCAGTTCACATGGTTTCACTATAACAAGCTCATTTTAAATTAGAATCCAGTTCCGTCTAAAGTAGTGAATCTGTATGATTTTTATCCATCTCCCAAAATAGCCGGGGCCTCGATCGGAGTTCAGAATCTTTTGAAATTGTAGAAAAACTAAAAATTCAAAAATAACTTAAAAATTGGAAAATAGACCAGACAAGGTCAGAAAAGCTAGAAATCAAACATGGAGTTTTATACAACTCCCAATATGGAAAGGGACATTCAGGATGCTCAGAACGATATCCTAGGTCTTCTGGTTCACACTTATCAGATTTGGCCTCTGTCTGGCCAAATCAGATAAGGGAGGTAGCTGTGAACCCTCAAAATTATAGCTTCAGTCGACTGTCTTTCAGTTATAAACCCATAGAATCAAACCAGGCTCGAATCAAAATTAAAACGGACCAGAAATGGACAAAAAAGTAGGAAATAGGTCGAACTAGCTGATCTGCATGTGCTAGGCACGCCGCCTCTCTGTGCGGTACGCCGAATGTGCCGCCTTATAGGCAACATAAAGACCGTGTCGGCGGTATGGGTAGCACACCTATTGTGCCGCCCGGACGTCCGGTGAGTCACCAGTTCTTCTGGTGTCGCTAGGACGTCGCTTGTGTCGCCGCTGGTACTATCGGTGCCTTCCTCAGTAGCTCTATAAATAGAGCCTCCTTCAGGCTCAATTGACATAGATTCTAAGGTAGAAAACTCTCTTATACTAATATACTTATTGTGTTTAAGTTCTGTTTAAAATTTGATACAATAGAGCTGTTATTTCAATTTCTTTCCAAATTACATTCATTATGCTATGTCACTAATCTTTTGCTGTTGAGATTCAAATTTAGGGTTTCGAATCCAAAGGTGGAGTTGAGATCTAGAACTAAGCTCATTCCTTTCATCTAAAAGATAAGGAAAGCAAAGGTATAATCATCTTTCCATTTTCAAAATTCTAAAGTCAGATCTAGAATTCTCTTTAGGTCTAAAATAGAAAAGATCTAAAATTTGTTAATTCAAAGATTAGAATTAAATTAATAAATAAATTAACACTTTTTCAAATCCCCTCTTTCGCAAGAAGGAAGAACTGCTTGGGATTTGATTCCTATTCAATAGGATATGCAGGCTGCCTTCTCTAAGGTATCAACTCCAAAATCTTTTATTAACATTTTTCCCTTTTACATTGATTTATTTGTATTAATCCTTCATTTTTGATTCTATGTTAACTTAGTTGAGAAATGTGTGCTTTCCTTAGTACCTATAAGGGCTAGAGGAAAGATCCTCTTTATTTTAATCGTTTTGGCTTTGTAATAATTTAGTAGGATTTATTTTGCTCTAATTGTCATTACATCTTATCATATATATCTGTTTCATGCATCATTATATTCTTGTTCATACATACATGAAAATTCCTTTTTAAGAGTTATTTTGCACTTTTAGACAAATTAAAAAAAAATTATATTTTCTCAATTGAGGAATTATCAAAACCTAATCCCCAAACCCTCTTTGGTCATTCGCAGATTAGTGAATTTTCCATTGGGATAAATCAAATATTTTGTGGAGTCAATCATGTTGGGTTTTCTTTAATTTTCCCAATTAAAACAAGTAAATGAAAGTGGTGACTCATTTTTTAACATCCAAATTACAAAAATCAATTGAATGATTGAGTGTGGATAAATATTAATTCCTGGCCATTAAATCTCATTGTTTCTCTTCAAATTATTTCATTTAATTTAGTTATTTTGTTTAAATTAAAAATCAAGATTAATTCATTAAGCATTAAACAAAGGAAAGAAATAGTAAATAGGTGGATAACATAATCTTCGTGGGAACGGTACTCTATTCACTCTATATTACTTGTGGACTCCGTACACTTGCGGAAAATACCCAACAAGTTTTTGTCGCTGTTGCCGGGGACTATTGATTTAACATCATAATCTATTTGGTTTTGTTTGGTTTAAGGCAAATTTTACTTTTCTTCATTAACTTTTGTTTTGAGTTTCTTTTATTTTCAGGTACTGATTTTTGTATATGCACAATATTCGAAGATTGAAATTGGCACTCATCCTTTACATACCTGAGCTAAATAAATATGAAAGAGAGATCAAGAAAGCAAGACAAAAAGAAATAGCCGTGATGGCAAATGAAACAGGACTTGGAGGGGTGAAGCAAGAGTAGCAAGATAAACAACATGGAAATCAGAGAGGGAATCAAAGAACTTTGTTGGAGTTCTCTGTAACAATCCACACTCACTCTAGGAATTTTCGTGATAAATTGCTTAATTTATAACTATTAAAGTTAAGTGTGTGCTTTTGTGAAAATTAGTGATCTAAGTGATTGATGAGCATGTGGCATATTAAATTAATTTTAATATGCATAATGTGAGTTTCTATTGTGAAATAAATGATTTACATGAAGTGCATTTGCACAAAGGAATTTATTTTAAATAAAGTAAATTTTCATGCATAAAAACAATTTTTAAGCATAAAATGATTTTATGAGTATTTTAAAATAATTTTTAAAATAAATATTTTTGGGGAAAATATTACAAAAATAAAAAGAAAAATATTCTTTTTAATTTTTAATTATAATCAGCCTAAAATTTAAATAAAAAGCCCAAATACCCAAAAGCTCACTACACTAAAATCCTCTTAACTTAGTTCATTAAGGGTATTAGTGGAAATTTCACCCAAACCCTATTATATATTCTAAATTTCGGCCATGAATAGAGTTCCAGCAGCCATCACCTTAATTTTTCTATATCTTGGCAGAAAAATTCTCTCAAAATATTCCTCTCTACCGAAATTAAGAAAACACCTTTCTGTTTCGCGATTTCCTGACCGTAATTGTAAGTTTTTCTTCTCTTCAAATTCTAAACTGATTTCTATGAAATAAATTATGGGAAAATTATTTTGAACTAGTTGATTACTAATTTTTATAGGTTTAATTCTATTTGGGTGAGTTTTTGAAAGAGAAAATCTATTTTCTATCGAAAACACAATTGTTTCTGCGAGATTTCTCCAAAAGTGAATTCTATAACTTAACATCACAATTTTTATGCATAAACATCACTAGGGGGGGGGGGGGGGCGATTTGTGCATTGTTGTTTTCTAAACTGATTTTTGATTTGTTTTGATAGAAAATATTGGATTAAATAATATTTCTGCATATTTCTGTGATAACCGGAAAGTTTCAAAAAACAATAGAATTCAAGGTTTTTGTGTTAGAACTTAGAAGTTGGAAAATTCTCTTACTAAATTGATATGTGGCTGCCAATTTGTGTGAGGAAGTACTCTAATATGATATTTATTTTGTTTAGATGAAAAATAATGATTTGAATCATGTGTCTGTTTATTGCTGTAATGAACGAAAAGCGCGGAAAGCGCAAAAACTCATGATTTTTCACCTAAGCCTTTAAACTTGGAATTTTTTTGTATAAATACAATCTATGGCTGCCGAATCATATATGGATGTGTTCTAAACTGATATTTGCTATGATTGAATGAAAAAAATAGTTTAAACAACTTGTTTACATATTTTTGAAATGACCGAAAAATACAAAAAACAAGAAAACTCATGGTTTTGTGCTCTATAATTCAAAAGTTAAATTTTTATGTATAAACAACACCAAGTGTGGCCGATTCATATGGATTAAAATTCTAAGATGATTTTTGTTGTGTTTACATGAAAAATCTTGGTTCAAACCATGTTTTTACATATTTTTGAAATAAACAGAAAGTGCGAAAAGAAAAAAGAATTTAGCTTTACTTTGGTAATGCATTCGGCCTACATGAATATTTTTGTCCCAATATTTATAATTTTTATGTGATATGTTTTGATGATTATTGACATGTATATATGTATAATAAATGATAAAATTGCATGTTAGTTGAAGGTATGATCCTAGATAAGCTTAAATGCATTTTGGTATACTTAAGGTACCTTAACCTTATATTGTGATTAGAATACAAATATGATTGCGAAATATGGAACTAGATGTTATGATGACTTGATTATAAATACATGGTTTTGAGTTGATGAAGTGACAATTGAATAAAAAGGATCATAAGAGTTAAGCATGACACTTGAAAGGTTAATTGTTAAGTTGACATGTATGGAAGTGTAAAGTGTATTAAGATGATTGTTAAAGTGAAATGATATTGAGGTAATAATATTGTGATGACCTTAGAAAGGTATTGATATGATTGTAAAGTGTTCTCATGTGAGCCTATAAGGCCTAAGTGTGCAAGACTTTTAAAGTCAACGTATTATGTGGACTCTAAGTGTATGTGTATGCTATATGTGCATGGGTAGTTATGGGATAGGAGCATCATGAGTAAATAAATACTAAGTGGTAAATCAAATATTATGTTAGAGTTTGAGGAGCTTTAGAAGGGCAAAGGGACTACGTTTGCTAGGAGCAAAGGAACCCCAAGGTGAGTAAACACTATGTTCATTGTACAAGTGTGAGTAAACATTGTATTCATTCTACAAGTACAAGTAACATTTTGTTATGTTACAAATATATGATATCAATATTCTGTGAGCCTTTGTGATCTTTGAAACCCAAGTTCTTTCTATTCTAAGTATTATTATATGATTTCTTTAACAAGCTTGGGTTGCCAAAGGACATTTGGTCCAAAACTAGTTTGTTTATCCAATGAGAACTTCTTGTGATTAACACCCTAACTTATATTCTTTCTGGAACTACACTATTATTGTATTTTTTGTTCGAAAGTTTAGCCACTAATGTTATTAAGATACATGTTATTGTTGCCTTATATGATATTGTTAATTGTGATTACCATTAGCTCTAGCTATGGTAACTTTAGCCCTTTATGCAGAATCCTTGTGCCGATGCGGGTAATCATCAAAATCTGTGCACATGTTCTTAACCCAATGGATAGGGGTAGTGTATCCACCTCAGCTATAAGGGGAGGTTCTAGCCGTGGAGCCTGATCAGCTTCATGCCTTATAAGTGATAGGAGTTGGAATTTGGTATAAGGCCACCTCTCCTTTATAAGGTCGAGTGATAGAGCAATAGCCTTCACTCTTTATAAGTTATAAGTGTGATTTCTGCAGACTTGCCAAATTGAACCCTTGCTAAATTGCAACTTGATTCATGAATTATAAATCATGAACTATATGTATAAGCTATGTGTTTCCTTTTTAAAGGAATATGTGATATGTATGTGCCTTATTATTTACTCATTGAGATCATTTATCTCATCCCTTTTTCCTTGTGTGGTTCTAAGTGAGCAAATGTGAGGAGGCAAGGTGATGGCTTAAGCATTCTACTTCGCTTGGGAGATTCCTTGTCCAAGTTTTCAATAATACTATTTTATGAAGTCTTTTCATTAGATGCTCTAGGAATATTGATTGATACTCATTTGAGATGCATTATTTTCCTTATGGATTTTATGTGTAATGTTTAATTATAGACTTCCGCAATTAAAGATATTCATCTAAATATTTTAAATGAGTTATTGTAAGAGATTTGGTAAGATCCTAGGCATGATTTGTTTATGAGTAAGTGGATTCTATGGGCGTGGGTGACCTTATATCTCCCTATGTTCTAGGACCATCATATCTCTAAGGTAGGATGTGACATTCTCTATGCCGGGTTTGAATGGTGCACAATAAGGAATTGCTAGACCAAGGGTCAATGTAAACAATTTTGAGATCAAGCTTGCTCTCCTCCAAATGCTTCAATCAAGCGTACAATTCTATGGATTGACTAATGAGGACCCTAATGCTTATATAGCCAATTTCTTAGAAATTTGTGATACCTTCAAGTATAATGGAGTTTTAGATGATGCGGTGAGACTTAGACTATTTCCTTTCACTTCGAAGGACAGGGCAAAATCATGGCTTAATTCACTATCATTTAGATAAATCACTACTTGGGAGCAACTTGTCCAATCATTCCTTGCAAAGTACTTTCCTTTAGCAAAGACTATAAGGATTATCAAGGAGATCACCAATTTCCAACAACTTGAAGGGGAATCATTAGATGAAGCATGGGAGTGGTACAAGGAATTTCAAAGGAGTTGCCCACACCATCATCTCCCCGATGAACTTTTGATTTAAACTTTCTACGATGGGTGTAACTCTCACACAATGGGCACCATTAATGCAACATTTAGAGGATCATTAATGAGGAAGACAACGGAGGGGGCAATTGAGCTTTTAGAGGAGATGGCAACCAATAACTCTTCATGGCCTACTGAGTGTATCAAGCAACAACAAGGAAGAGATCAAAGAGGAGTTTTGGCAGCGGATCAACTGACATCTTTACAAGCATAAGTTGCTATCCTATCAAAGCAACTTGGTGCTTTAAATGTCCCTCCAAACATTGTTGTAGTAATTCGAAGTGGTTGTGATTTTTGTAGGGAGATGGGGCACACAAGCAATGACTATTATATGGCTAACTTTGTAGCTAGGAATCAAGTGGAACAAGTCAACTATGTGGGAAATTAGTTCTAAGGAAGGTCAAGCAACAACCCCTACTCAAATACATACAATCCAGGATGGAGGAATCATCCCAACTTTTCTTAGGGTGGTAATAATGTGGGGCAATCAAATTTCAACAAGCAACAAGGACCACTTGGATTTTAACAACCACCATAAGATAGGCTTGCAAGCTTTGAATCAAAGATGGACAAGTTCACGGAAGCTCTCCACAATAAAATGGACAAGTCTACATTAACTAATGTGTTGACTAAATGTTCAATTGATTGAAAACTCTCAGCTGCATGAAAAGTTAATCTCTTTCTTGCACTTATAATATAATCAGGTTCTTTTGAAATTTCATTTGATTCTTTAATAAAAGGAGTGCAAATCAAAATAGCACTTATACTTGGAACCTTGATAATGGAGGAATAGGGTGAAGTAGAAATAACATCTTCTTTGAATATATGAGTCAATTTATAAGTTATATTCTTAGGATGATCAAAGCGGGAGCTAATAACAATTTGAAAATTTATTTTCATGGCCATAGCTTTTAGTAATCACCATAGGTAGGGTATATCTATCTCTTGCATTTTGAATCAAATTATTTACTAGTAAGCCTATAAGTTAAATGGCTAGACGACCAAATATAACAAATGATTTTGATCTTGTTTCATCTTTAACAGTGGTATTTAGCTTATACCTAATTAAAAAATGAATGTTATTTTATGAATAAAATAACGATTGAAATACTTAAAGAAACTAATGTAAAATAACAAACCAATGAAGTGGTGGTTCTTTAAGCTCTCCATAATTAAGGCACCATATTTGTTCACTGTAAATTTGAACACCATTTTTGCAATTTGGGCATGTTTTATACCACCAACTATTTTTAATGTCAACATTTTTTTTATCTTTGCTTTGCATGTCAACTTCACATTCTATAATGAGAAATATTATATTAAAACATTGCATATTGCAATATCGAAAAAAAAACCTTTGTGAATACTTAATTTTGCACCTTCCAGTATGTATTTGAACCTTAAAAGCACTTGGGCTCAGTAAACAAATCTTTAGAAGCCGAAAACTCTCAAAATGAAAAAATAAAATATTTCTTTTTAGCATTTAAACCCTTTCAAATCATTTGGAATTGAGTAACGAATACAACGCAATTGAAATCGTGAAAAACGGCGAGAAATGAGCAAGAACGAGTGAAAATGGGTGAAACGGGCGGAAGCGAGGCTCGCTATCGCAGAGGCCTGCGGCATTGTCACAAAGCCCTTTGCGGAACTGCAAAGGGCTGTGCGGCACTGCTGCAAAGGCCTCTATGGCGCCGCAAAGCCCTTTACGGCAACTCCGGTGAAATTTTAATTTTTTGCAATCCCACATCATATTTGAACAATTTCTATGCTTTAAACCTCCTTTTATATATAGAGGGCCTTGCCACACTTCAAAACACCAACTCCTAGAGCTTGAAAAGGATTCCTTTAAGAAAAAATGTTTTGCATTTGCTCCTTGCTTCGCAAAGTGAGTTGGGGGGTTTCTCCTTGATTCCGACTCGACTAGTTTAAGGCTTTTCGTCGCTCACCTATTCGAGGCAAGTCTCTTGCCCAAGGCTTGTGTTCGCAGCCTAAGGCCAGCCGTCGCCCGCTCTCTGAGACTAGCTGTTGCCTACCATCTGCCATCCTAAGCTAGCTGCTGCTTGCCATCCAAAGCTAGTCGCCCCCTGTCGTCTAAAGCCAGCCACTGTCTGCCATCCAAGGTAAGCTTTCGTTCCCTTAATTTCATTGTCTTTTTTAGTTAGTTAATTAAATTGATTCATCTAGGTTGTTAGCTAATCAACTTGGTAATCAATTAAGTTAATTAATTAATTTAACCCTCTTTTAATCAATCAATCAAAACATGATAAAGTGGCTAGGCTAAACTAACCTCTTCGCAAGAAGGGAGAACTACGTGGGTTCTTATTCCTATTCAAAGGGATATGTAGGCATGCTTGGTTCAGGCATCGAATCCAATTAAAATTAATCAACTATCCCTCTATCACCTTCTTCACGTACTTTTGTGTTTATTGCTTTGCTTTATTATTAGGATTAGTTTGGGGAATGTGTGACTTCCCTAGAACCTATAAGGGCTAGAGAAGGTATCCCCTCTGTTTTGGGATTTTATTTGTATTGATTAATCTTACTTTGGATTATTACTTGCATTTATTATTGGAATCAATGATCATACATATTATAAATTGTTTATGCATTTTACTTGTTCATGAAATATATTTTAAGTTACTTTTATATTACTTGGCCAAACATGTTTTGTTAAACTGAAAACCTAGTCCCTAAATCTTCTTTGGTTTCGAGTCTAGTAATCTTTTTCCTTTGGATAATAATTGGAGTCAAATGGGTTTTTTCCTTATATTTTCCCAAATAAAAATAAATTAAGGTGGCGACTCCTAAAAATAATTTTTAAATATATCAAAGATAAGCCCGAGGGCTTCCTTGTGAGTTCTTTCCAAATGAGCATTTCGATTCCCTTTAGCAGATCGGACTGGTGCTCGGGCGAGGCCTCACAGTTGGCGACTCCACTGGGGATTTACTTTCTTTTAATAAAAGGAAAAAATAAGTGGACTACTAATTGGTTTAAAAAGAGTTTGGCCTTTTAATATGATTGTGACTTTGCATGCATCACTTGCATAGGATTTTTGCCATTCAACCTAGTTTTAGGAAAACAATGGATAGTGAGTAGCATCGAGTGGGTAACCCTTCTTAGGTCTATTCGCCGATAGTGAAATCATCCACCCCGTGATGAATCCTTTGATCCTTTCAAATGTGTAATGAGTATGCACGTACTGTTGAACCCACACGAGGCTCTTTGACTCATATGTGGTTAGGTATATTGCTGCTCTAGTGTGACGGGTACCTAAATCAAGCTACCCTTACCCTTTTCATGTAATGAACTTAGATCCTAGCCTTAGGTTATGTACCATAATTAAAACCTTGCATGTTTGCATTTTCATGAAATTTTTTCCTCATGCATAACATGCATCCATATTGTATAACAAAACATGCATTCATCTTAAGTCTAGGTTGAACCTTGAACCGAGGAAGGGTCAAACATTCTTATCTCCATTCAAACATCTTCTCCTTAAACACCTCAATCTAACCTCCATCCCATTCACCTTTGCCCCTATAAACCTTAAGCCATCACCCCAAACCTTACCCCTTTTACATTAGCCATTAACCTAAACACCAATACCCTAACCCTTTACCTTAGCCTTTAACTTAAATACCAATACCCTAGCCCTAAATCTAAAACCTCATTTCCCTAGCCTTGACCTTAAACACCTCTAACCTTAAACAATGTTACCTTAAGCTTACCCAAAATGTCTTCACCCTAAATTGTAACCTAAAAACATCTCTACCCTCCTCTTACCCATACTTTGCCAACCTAGCCATGAGACATAATCGCCCAACATCTTTGGCCCATTACCCTCAAAACCAATTCGTTACCCCTAGATTGACAGATGCCTATAGCCTATACCCCAAATCACTAAGACATTACCCTAAGCCTAATACTTTTGGCCTAACACACTACCCTAAGCTCAATACCTTTGACCCAACATAATATCCTTAAGCCGAACACCTGTGACCCATCACCTTTCAAAACCAGTCTGTTACCCTTAAGCCCTGTAACTTTGGCCTAATACACTACCTTAAACCTAATACCCTTGGTTCAATCTACTACCTTAAGCCCAAAACATCTACCCTATCATGCCTTAAGCCTAAAAAATGGTTGGCCCATGACATAATAAGGAAGCCTTTCTCTTAAGATCTGCATGCCTATACCTTTATCACCTCTTTTGTTCCTTACCTATCACTTACTCTGTTGCTTTGGTTTGAAGGTACTAATGGCCCACCCGTTTGATATGGCTTCCTTGACCACACTTGTGACCAAAGTCCTTAAGAAGCAAGCACAACATTTCTAGGCTATCCTAGCTACTCAGCAAGCCTAATTCAAGGAACAAAGGCAATTCATCATTAAGAAAGTTTGAGCTATGATTAATCAGGCCACCCTTAGCCATTCTAAACCAAGTCTTATCTTAAACCGGACCAATCCTAGCTAAACCAACCCATATCTAAATGAAGGTTGGGATGTTTTCTCTTATCCAGACACTAGATTGCTCATGGAGAAACTTGAAGCCATGCAAAGAACCATCAAATCCTTAAAGCACTGCAATGATCTAATTGATGTAGACAGTTTAACCTTATTCCCTAATGCCAAGCTTCCTCCTAAATTCAAAATGCCTGAACTGGAGAAATTTGATGAAACTACTTGCCCCAAGGCCTATCTGAAGATATATGTGGGGACAATGAAGCTTTTAGGAGTTAGCGAAAAGCTCCTTGCTCAACTGTTCCAAAAATCACTAATCGGTGTTACTAGGAAATGGTTCCTTTCACTAGACAAGAGCAAAAAAAGGACATAGGATGATATCTGCTGTGCCTTTATCGAACAATATCATTATAACAGTGAAATGGATGTCACTAGGCATGACTTGGAAACCATCAAGCAGTTTCCAGAGGAGTCTTTCTCCATGTTCCTTACAAGGTGGATGACTAAAGCTGCTCAAATGGTAAATAGACCAACAGAGCAAGAACAAGTGGACATCCTTGTCAAGAATCTACTTCCAGCCTACTGAGCCCACTTGTTAACCCAATACCTACCCACTTGTAAGGCTTTGATTACAACCGCATCAAAGGTTGAAGATTGCATCCAAAGTGCATCATTTCAACCTGAATTCCTCACCACTAACCTAAACAGTGATGAAGAACCCAAACCTAATTCAACCCCACCATTCCTCAGCCTCAAGTGGCATGACATGAAAGAGTTCAAGTTCAGTTGATCTGACCTATCTGAGATTGAATTCCAAGTTTGAGTCTAAATCTCCAAGTCTAAGTTTGAGTCTGAGTCCAAATCCCAAAGTCTGAGTCTAAATTCGAGTCTGAGTCGGTCGTCTTATTTTCTTTTATTTTTTCATCAATCATGTTGATTCCTTTTTATTATCTTATAATAAAATTTTTTATTGCAATAAAACATTAACATTTATTCATGCACTTGTCTTTTCTTATTTTCGAACATAGATGAGCTTTAGAAAAAAAAAGAAAAGAAAAGAAAAAAAATATATGAAAAATAAAAAAATATAAAAAAATAATAAAAAAAGGGAGAAAAAGAGAAATGAACATCAATTAAATCCACCACAATTGAGATGCCATCAACAATTGCTTTGCCAGCTCCTAACCAAAGAAGGTCTATAAATGGACCTCTCATCAAATAATTAAAGCACAAAATCAAACTATACACCTCAACAAGGGGGCAATAAGACTTGTCAAATCCAAAATTCAAAGGTTAAAGCCCCTCAAAGTAAAGAAAAGCAGCAAATAATGGTGGAATATTTTCTCCCAAATTTCATTAATCTAAGCTCATTAAGTTGAAAACCCAAAAAGGGTAGCTTAGGCCAAAAAAAAAAAAAAAAGAAAAAAAAAGAGAGAGAAAAATAAAGCTCATTCTAGTCATCTTCTTTCGTATCATTCAAAGTTTGTCAAATCATCTTCAATTAATCTGTCTCGTCTCATGTCTTCAAAGTCATCCGTCCTCACTGGCTTGCTCATTCTATAAAATGATATTGTCTTTTATGCCCTTATCTCATACTGGGGGCATGTCTTTCTAGGTCGTCATCATCTTTTGTTAATCCGTCTCATTGCTTAGCTCAAAGAGCTTAGGCACAATATCTCACATTGCTAGTCTGTCATGTTCTTATCTCTCATTAGGAGCATAATCCCCAAATTGTCTCTTTTCATCAGTCCTTCAACCATTCCTTAGAACACTTCCTTTCATCCAGTTTGTCGTCTACATTTTGTTACTCTAAATGTCTCTTCAATCTCAAAGCAACAAGGTTAGTTTGGCTTGTTCTTTTCCGTGAATCATGCTACAGATAACAAAATCATACAACCTCCCTGATCCTTTTCAAAATTTCCAACCTTCCTTTGAACCATTCCCCAATGTCATAATGTACCATTCCATCTTTTTAAGCTCAATCCTCATACCACCCTTTCCTTAGCAAAATCTCATCATTTTTTAAAGGCCAAGCCTATGGGCAAAACCAAAGATCCTAAGTCTTTCAAGACTCATCATCCTTAAGGCAGCTTTCTCTAGCACAACTAAAATCAAGTCATGTCTTGCAAAGCTTAAGAAAGGCTTGAACCACTCAAGTCGTTCCATGTCTCATTGGAAAAATTTCATCATCCTTGAAAAGACCAAGCCGCTTTGGCAAATTACAACTGAGTCAAAGCCTGCCAACCATCCGATGGGCATTAAAAATCTGATCCATGACAAAAGGGCAAACCCTCATCTATGAGCCTGTGACCAAAATCTTTACCACCATACCTAAGCCAAAGTCAACCATCCAAAAGCACCCTTATGGAAAAAAGCCCAAGTTGACAAAGCCTTTTTACCAAAAGCCTTCAATTCTTCAAGCCTTTAAGCCTTCACCATGAAGCCCAAGCCCAAAAGCCTTCACCATGAAGCTCAAGCCTAAAAGCCTTCACCATGAAACCCAAACCAAAATGCCTTTACCTTGAAACCTAAAACCAAAAAGCCTCACCATGAAGCCTAGGCCTAGCTTTCACCATGAAGCTTAATCACAAAGAACCTTCATCTCTTCCAAGGCCAAATCTGACCGAGCCTAACTAATTTCCTAACCTAACCTTTCCTCTAAGCTAGACCTAACCGAACCAAAAGTAGAACCTGACCGAGCCTTCCAAATGAACCCTCCAAAGATTACAACCTAACTAAGCCAAAGTCCTAGACCTAACTAAGCCTTTCACATAAAATTCTCCAAGGACAAGCCACATAAGTTAACCTTCCCCAAACCTTTAAATCTAATCATCTCCAAAAACCTGACCTTCCTTGTCTAGCTCTCCAATTCAGCATCAAACCAAAATCAAGCCTATCTAACTAAACAGCCCGATCTTTTCTAAGACCACACCAAACTTCTTACTAGGTCAAACTAATAGCCATTAATTAGCCAATCTCATACCTAGCATGCCCACTTCATCTCTAAATTAGGCAATCAACTAAAAAACCAAATGACTAAACCACTTTTCTCTATCATTCTAAAGTAGTGGCACATCCCTTCCAAATATTCACCTTTATGAAATGGGGGCATCTTTCTCCCAAAGATCAACACTTTTATATCAGGCGAACCCTTCATAGGTTCAAGGTATTAGATCATTGCATAATCATCTAGCATTTTTGTGTTGAACAGGATCATCATTTTTCATTCCTACTAGAAAGGACCACTACTGTTTCTACTAGATAGGACAGATATCTTTACCATTCTTACCAGATAGGATGGTCATCTCTTCTTAATCCTACAAGATAGGATCATCACTTTCATTCCTACTAGAAAAGACCACTACTATTCCTACCAAACAGGACAAATATCTTTACCATTCCTACCAGATAGGAATATTACCTCAGATCCTACTAGAAATGATCATCATTATCATTCCTACCAGACAGGAACTGCCATTTTCTTCCTAATGCTTCTAAACATACTAGAGGCATCCACTTCGCTTCTAAATATACTGGGGGCATCCTATTTTTTTTCACACTTATCAGCATCCATTTCGCTTCTAAATATACTGGGGGCATCCACTTCGCTTCCAAATATACCAGGGGCATCCTTTTCATTTCACACTTATCAGCATCCACTTCGCTTCTAAATGTACCAGGGGCATCCACTTCACTTCTAAATATACTGGGGGCATCCACTTCACTTCCAAATATACTAGGGGCATCCTATTCATTCCAACCACTCCGAAATATACCGAGGGCATCCTATTCATTCCAACCACTCCCAAATATATCGAGGGCAACCTATTCATTCCAACCACTCCCAAATATACCAGGGGCAATTTATTCATTCCAACCACTCCCAAATATACCGGGGGCATTCTATTCATTCCAACTACTCCCAAATATACCGGGGGCATCCTCTTTATTCTAACTACTCCCAAATATACCGGGAGCATCCTCTTCATCCTCAAATTCACTGTCATCAGAATCACCTTTCAGACAAAGATAATTTTGATGAGGGGCAGCTATGAACTCTTAATTTTGCACCTTTCAGTATGCATTTGAACCTTAAAAGCACTTGGGCTCGGTAAACAAACCTTCAGAAGCCGAAAAATCTCAAAATGAAAAAATAAAATATTTCTTTTTGGCATTTAAACCCTTTCAAATCATTCGGGATTGAGTAAATGACAAACGGACAAGAAACGAGCAAGAACGGGCGAAAACGGGCAAAACGGGCGGAAGCGGGGCCCATTGCCGTAAAGGCCTATGGCACTACTGCAAAGCCCTTTGCGGAATTGCAAAGGGATATATGGCACTGCCGCAAAGGCCTCTGCGGTGCCACAAAGCCCTCTGCGGCAACTTCAGTGAAATTTCAATTTTTTGCAATCCCACATCATATTTGAACATTTTCTATGCTCTAAACCTCCTCCTATATATAGAGGGCCTCCCCACACTTTTAAACACCAACTCCTAGCTTGAAAAGCATTACTTCAAGAAAAAACTCTTTGCATTTGCTCCTTACTTTGCAAAATGAGTTGGAGGGTTTCTCTTTGATTCCTACTCGACTAGTTTAAGGCTTTTCGCCGCTTGCCTGTTTAAGGCAAGTCTCTTGCCCAAGGCTCGTGTCCGCCGCCCAAGGCCAGTCGTCGCCTGCTCTCTGAGGCTAGCCGCTACCTACCATCTGCCATCCTAAGCTAGTTGCCGCTCGCCATCCAAAGCTAGCCGTTGCCTGCCGTCTAAAGCTAGCCGCTGTCCGCCATCTGAGGTAAGCTTACTTTCCCTTAATTTCATTGTCTCTTTTAGTTAGTTAATTAAATTAATTCATCTAGGTTGTTAGCTAATCAACTTGGTAATCAATTAAGTTAATTAATTAATTCAACTCTCTTTTAATCAATCATTCAAAACATAATAAAATGGCTAGGCTAAACTAACCTCTTTGCAAGAAGGGAGAACTACGTGGGTTTTGATTCCTATTCAAAAGGATACATAGGCATGCTTGGTTCAGGCATCAAATCTAATTAAAATTAATCAACTATCCCTCTTTCACCTTCTTCACTTACTTTTGTGTTTATTGCTTTGCTTTATTATTAGGATTAGTTTGGAGAATGTGTGACTTCCCTAGAACCCATAAGGGCTAAAGGAGGTATCCCCTTTGTTTTGGGATTTTATTTGTAATGATTAATCTTACTTTGGATTATTACTTGTATTTGTTATTGGAATCAATGATCATACATATTATAAATTGTTCATGTATTTTACTTGTTCATGAAATATATTTTAAGTTGCTTTTATATTACTTGGCCAAACATATTTTGTTAAACTAAAAACCTAGTCCCCAAATCCTCTTTGGTTTCGAGGCTATTGATCTTTTTCCTTTGGGTAATAATTGGAGTCAAATGGGTTTTTTCCTTATATTTTCCCAAATAAAAATAAATTAAGGTGGCGACGCCTAAAAATAATTTTTAAATCTATCAAAGATAAGCCCGAGGGCTTTCTTGTGAGTTCTTTCCCAAATGAGAATTTCGATTCTCCTTAGCTGATCGTACTGGTGCTCAGGAGAGGCCTCACAACCTTATCGGTGTGCACATCGAGTGACAACAACTCTTTGATTATTTTCCTATTAATATTGATGCCAAAGTCATTGTCCTAATCCGAATTTTCTTTTCTTAATAGACATGCAAAATTTTCTCAATTAGATGTGAAAGATTGAAACGCAAATAATGTTAGTAAAAGATTATATGAGTTTTAAAAGACATAATTGAAGTTACCTTTCTTTGAAAGCAACAACCATAGGAATTGTCAAATTAAGAAGGATTTTTGGTACCTGAAGAGCTATTGATTGTCTCTGTGTCTATAGTGAAGACACAAAAATGAATATCAATCATTTAATTTATAAGAGAAGTTAAAAGGATATTATATATGTAAAGTTAACAAAATGAAAATACCATCATATTTTTTGACTATCGTAGCAAACAAAACAATAATAACTGTGTCTTCTAACTCAAGTTCAAAGACTTTTGGCTCTGGAAAATCAATTGCATTTTTGTCCCACAAGGTCACATCTAACTTTTCATCACTGCACAAAGAATATTATTAGAAGAAAATAATATGATACAAAAAATCATCTTAAAAATTGAAAATAAAAATAAATTATATGCCTTGTATTTTTTATTTGAATCCTTCTTTTAATAGCAATTCAACCAAAAATATTAACTTCTTTAACTTCTCCATCCATAACAATTTGACCAAGCATATCTGCATTAAAAATAGTGCAATTAAAAAAGGAAAAAAATTGACATAATCAAACTAATTAATGTTAATCCTATCAATATATTCTTATCCCCTACTCTAAGCCTAGCATCGTGAAATTGTAGGAATTCAAATCTATCAAAAGGAATACATAGATCTTCTTCATTAAGAGCTTTGAAAAAAATTAATATAATCAAATGAATTAAAATTAAACCTATCAAAATAGTTTTATCCCTTGCTCTAAGCCTAGCATCATGAAATTGCAGGAATTCAAATATGTCAAAGCTTTGATAAATGTGTTGTGCGGTAGTCTAATTCAAAAAGCATGGTTGTTGATGCGATAATTTGGTTGTGTTGGAATGACCATAAAACTAGATATATGGAAGACCTTGCCTTCAATAAGTAAGGACCGAAAATTTTCGGCTGATTGTTTGGAACTATTCCTTGCATTTTGTTGCCCTAAATAAACAAATAGTAAAAAATAAAAGATGTCTAAAAATGAAATAACACATAATACAAACTATAAAATAATATCTTATCATCTATTATTAAAAATTCAAGACGAAAAAGGTCTTTTGGATCGTAGATGTTAACAAAATCCCACACCCTCACAATACAGACTTTTATTTGAATGTTATGACTCCAACCATCTACTTCTAATAAAGATGTGTAAGATATGGCAGTTGTTTAGTGAATTAATAAATGGGATAATTAATATTTGAAAAATAAAGGAAAGAAGAAAAAAAGCAAGTAAATTATGCAAGCATTTAAGAAACATTATCTATAAATACATTATTAATGATTAAAAAAAATACCATATCATAAAGTTGGGTTAAGAATTGAAGCTCACTAATTTAAGAAACAATAAGAACTGGTATGAATAAATAAAAAAATGTTGTTGTGCACATGTTAAGTAATATATTGTATATAATTATAATAGTATATTAAAAAATGTATATCAAATACATAAATAAATAATTAAAAAAATGAAGTTCAATTTAGCAAATGATTGATAAATCTTTAAAAATTTTAGAATATACAACATTTTTTGTATCATTGAAAAATTCAGAATCATCATTATTATTTTCACGATTAATTAATATTCATATACCCTTATGAGAAGTAACCCTTGAAAGAGCTACATATGACTGGCCATGAGAAAAAACTTCTTTATGTAAATATAAACTAACTTGTTTTAAAGTTTTTCATTGACTTTTATTCATTGTCATACAATAGCATACTCGTAGAGGAAACCATCGTCTTTTCAAAATAAAAAGCCATTTATTTTCTTTTTTTGTAAGAATAATTCAAGAAATATATATACTTTTTCACCACTATACGAGCCAATGACAAGTTGAGCTTTAATGACTTTACTGCCTAATTCAGTGACCAATAATCTTGTTCCATTGCACAAACCAATACTTGGATTAATGTTTCTAAGAAACATAATGGGAACATTATTTTTTTAATTTAATTAATTGCTAGGGAATCCATTAAAATTTAAAAAATTTAAAAATTCAATAGGATAAAGAACTTCTAAGACATCTACATTATTTATTGTTTTACATATAGAATCAAAGTTATAGTATATCTTTTCTTTGTTAGGTATTAAATCAAATATTTTTTTTATAACAACATCAATAGTTTCATTTGTATGAGTTATAATGGATCATTCTTTTATGTATAAAGGATCAATATAATTGTTTAAAGAAAGGGTGTGTTTCATTAATTATTTTCTTAATTGGATCATCAAAATTTGTAATCAATAAGTCATCAGGAATTCATATCCAATCATTATCACTTTCAAATTTATCTATTGTTATTGTCAAAATCCATCTAGCAAAATCCATCAATTCAATATTATTATTGATGAATTCATGTGAGGTAAGTCACATATTAATTGTCAACTTATAAACTTTGAAATATCTCCATAAATGCAGCCTTGTAATTGATGTGTTTAAAATATCCTCTTTATTACCATTAACAATAGGTAAGATTTGCCTAAAATCTCCTCCAAGCGAAATAGTTTTCTCTCCAAAAGGTTGTTTTGTTTTTTTCATCATCAGATGACTATAGTATGTCTCTTAATGATCTATCAAGTGCTTTAAAGTAGTGCCTATGACTCCTAGGTGCTTTATCTCAAATAATAAGTTGAGTTTGTTGAATTAATTCAGCTAACTGAGTACCTTTTTTAATTTCATATGATGACAATTCAGTGAAGGCAATTGGAATTTTAAATCTAAAATGCGTAGTTCTCCCACCTGAAAATAATAATATAGCTGTACTAGAAGAAGCAATAGAAACAATTTTACCTTCAAATCTCAATTTTGCTATTATAATGTCATATAGATATGTTTTACTTGTTCCTCCATGGCCTATTATTTTTGTTAGAAGTAACAACATTGTGATACACTTTATGTTGATCACCATTCAAGGTTGAGATCATAGCATTGTGATAGTTTTTCAATTCTATAACATCATAATTTAATTAGTCAATCAATAATCTATTACTAAACGTACTAATTAATGATCCATCAGGCAATGGTAGATTATGATCAATAAGAGAATTTGAATTTTTATTAAAAATCTTTTCAAGTTCAATCAATACTTTATTTTTTAAATAATTATCAGAAATATTTGAAGTGGGAATCTTTAGTGATCGTTGTAATTCATATCTAATATCATCACAAAAATGCATTCAAAATAAATTGAAAAGTTTGTTTAGTTCATTAGCCTCACAAAAAAATATTAGAACTAAAAATAAATTTCTGAGCTCAAAAGACAATGTGTGGAAGATAGCTTCTTCCATAGCATGAATCCATTCAGTATCATTTCCATGTAAGCCATAAGCATTACAAGAGACTGATAAGTGGCATGCAGAACACCATCAACAATTTTAATTTCATCAAATGTTCTAGGACCTTTGACAATATTCAAGAGCAAATGTAAGTAATACAATTCACCTAAACTTGGATGAACATAAGCAATTTTGTCAATGCACCTTCCTTTCTTTCTATTAGTCCATATTTTATCTTTATTATTCCAAACCCATTTTATAGGAAATTGAACATATGTAAGTGCACGTGCATCTTCATAAACGCTATTTGTGTACATCCACTCAATAAATATAGTTTGAGAAAACAAAGAATTATCAGTGATAGAAGTAAGACTCAGAGAAGAATCAAATAAAATAGTATTCATGTGTTGCAAATATATCAAAAGTTTCTCAATTGGTGGATCTCTATAATATATTGGAAACTCAAATAATTACCATGTTGCTTCACATCCAGAAAGAAAATGATAATCTAGATATGTTTTTATCTCATAAACACCCTTGCTTTCTCCATCATGATTTTCATCTATAGACCTTGCACTGCTATTAATCACTGCTCAAATTCTATTTGTTCCTTTACTAACATACTTAAACAAGTACTTTACTAAGGTAGACTGAACACAGTATTCAACACAAATATGAGCTTTGTATTTATAAATTAAATCTCTATTGTATGGAATAATAAATCGATTATCTATTTTTTCATTTTTCTTCACAATATATTTTCCATCATTCATTTGCCTATACATTGGAAATCCATTATCATCAATAATTTTTTTTCCATCTATGTGCAGAAAGGATTGATAGAGCCATAAGGACCATAAACCTTGAATTTTGAAATAATTTCATATGCATCTGGATCAATTTCCTTAAATGGGATTTTAGTAGATATCATTGAGTCTATATTAGATGGTGTAACTGGTTTGTCCTTTTCATCCAACCATACTAAATAATGAATATGGGGAAATCCCCTTTTCTAGACCTCCACTGCATATAATAAGCAATTGTTTGACCAAAGTGTTTATTTATTTTTTATATATTCTATCAATTAGGACAATTTCATTTTAATGATGCGACTAATAATGTCTGGTCTACTCTCAATTTTTTATTCAAGAATATAGGCTAACATGCATTGAATCTCCACCCAATGAGGATTACATGTGAATGTTATAGAGTTGTAGGTGGCCAAAAAATTTACATATCACTATTGCATCATGATAATGTTCAATCATGTATCTTAGACCTCTTGTATAGGATGAAAGAAGTATTATAGATTTTCCAACATTATTTAGGTCAGTATCACTGCAAAACACAACATTTTGTATAAACATATAAACTTCAAAGCGTAGAGTTTTTTTATTTTGTCTGATAAAATCCAATTTCTCTTCTTTGACATAGGAAAAAGCATCAACTACATATTGTTGGAATAGTCAACCACCCCTCAATTAAGTTGTCCCTTCAACAAGGCATTGTTGTAGCCTAAATGCATAATCTTCTCACATTATAACACATTTTTCAGAGTGATTGTTGTTGTGGCTTTTTGTAGCATATTCAATATCTACCATATATCCATCTTCTCCATAATGAAAAAGAATTGGGTATTGTATGGACATAAAGCTAGGATGTAAGGAACTTATGCATTTTAACCTACCACTTTTATATTCAACAATAAGATCCCTATACTTATCAAATAAACCAAAATCTCCAACAATCAAGCTCGCAAGTTCAGAAGAGGTTGGCATGCCATACTGCAAGCTATCTTGATCCCTTCAACACTTATTTTCAATTTAACAGGAATCAAGTCATTTTCTCGCAATCCATCCTTAACCATTCGAAATGATCTTGCAATTTCATTGCAACAATCAAACATTTTGATGAGCCCATCAACAATTATCTCATTTATTGAGGAGTGCGATTCATTAGCAAAGAAAGATGAAATTCAATTATTAACTTCGTTCTCCATATCATACACATAGAGTTAAGCAAAATTAGGCGTTTCCCCATCAACAGGCAACAATGAGCCAATTAGGTGGTGATTTTGTCCATAAAGGCAGAAAACAAATTGGCTAGGCATCTTATTAACTTCATAGTCAATTTTCCCACCAATCAACATGAAAGCAAATAGTGAATTATAAATGCGAATGTTCTTTCTGAATTCAAGGAACAAAGGATTCAAGGTATAGCTTAAAAAAATGTCTAAAAATTATGGAGGATCACGCAAAAATAGAGGTTGAATCTTTCCTCTATTACAACATAGAGTGTAGAAATAGGTAACACGACTAGAAGTGTTCTTGACACATTCGTCACTCCAATATAAGGCTCCATAGTTGTTAGGCATACCAAAATTAGACTTATGAAGACAGGTTCCTACAAAAGAAATAGTAAAACAAATTAAGAAAGAAAATATATCTTATTTGGGGAAAAAATTCTCATGACTAAATGCATACCATTAAGTAGTTGAGGCAAGTTTTTTTTGTGATGCAAGCACTAGGTAGATGAAGAAGGTTCCACAAATTTTCATTTTTGCAATTCCTTACATCTATTAAATATAGATGGACATATCTTGTTAAATTTTAAACAATTAATAACAAACAATTTTTAATTTAATTGAGAAATAAAAGCAACTATTTATTTTTAGATACCTATAGAATTTGTGTCATTGAGAATATGAAATTTTCTAAGCAAGAAAATGAGGCATTTTGCATAAAAGCCGTAGAAAAGAAGTCAAGTCGCATAGTTAAATATGTAGAAGAATGACGCGAATGCAAAGGTTGAGGGTCTAAGATATCAAAAATTTATATTAAAATAATTATACTATAATTATAGAGTAAATCATTTTTGAACATTTAAACAAATAACTGTGTAAGAACCAACAGATGAAATGACAATATTAATAAATTTTGACCCATTTTGCCTTTGATATTGGATTAATTCATAATTAGATCTAAGTAAAAATAAAGTAGTAAAAAAATAAGTAATATAGGATGAAAGGAAAAAACACACAAAAAAAAACTATAATAATTAATAAACAGCAACTTAAGAACATGAAAAAAAAAAATGAAAAGTCAATGCCATATATGGTAAAAAGACATTTAAAAAAAAATTCAAATATGAATTGCAGTAACAAAATAAATGTAAAATATACTTTGAAAGTCGATTTAGAGATGCCAATAGATATGCAAAATGTGAAATAAATCGTCAATTTTAAAGACAATATATAAGAGAGATAATCTTAAATATAATAGAACGTATATAAAGAAAGTATCATAATTATAAATTTACATATCAACTGCTATGAACCTTTAATTTTATACCTCATTATTTGACCACGGCTTGACACCTGCTAAAATTAATGCACTACGCAGAGCCAACACGGTGGATACTTAATTTTTTCAGACATTGACATTTTTTCTACCCTGACCGAACCTTCTGTATTAGACAATATTTTTCCAAAATTGACTGGATTTTCTCTCAGACTGACTACCCAGTTGTTCTAAAATTAATTTTGAGCCTATCGATACTGACTGATAAGATTTCTAAACTATATAACTCCCAAAAACTGACCTGGAAGCCTTAAAAACTGCCTCAAGATATCCCTTGAGTTAGGGTTGATAGCTATCCTCTAATTCCTCTCTTCTTCTCCCTCCAATCACTCTCTAATTATTTAATTAATTACCACACCCTAACTAAGTTAACTAATTTTTAATTAATTATCTCACCTTAGCTAAGTTAATTAATCTTTTTAATTAACTAAAACTCTTTTTTCTTAATTAATTAAAATTAATCACTCAATTAATTAATTAATCTTTTTAATTAATTAATTAATCACTTTTTCAAAATCAAATTAATCATTTTTCTTAATCCACTTTCAACCAAATTAATTAATTAATCTATCCACCCATTTCATGACAATAATTAGTTAACTAATCATTTTGATTAACCAATTAATCCCCTAATCAATTCAATTACCTAGTCTAGATAAAATGGAATTTCGGTCCGGTAAAACCCTCTATCCAACAAAAGAAAAGGTATCATCCTCTTCCTCTCAAAACAACCAAACCAAAATCAATCTGATCAACTCCTAAACCCCTCCACTTAATTGTGGAACGAACTATGTGGATTTTGATCCCTATTCAATAGGGTACGTAGGCATATTTGGAACCTAAATCCAAACCACAAATCCAAATTCCAATAGATCTCCTTTTCCCTTTTTAATTAATGCAATTTGTGGATGTTTTATTTTAATTTTCTCCTTTCACTCATACCATGCTCATGCATTAATCATGATATTATAGTTGTCATATAATATTTGTAACAACCCATATCTACCCTAGGAGTTTCGTAATTGATTTCTTGAATTTAGAACTATTATGGCTAGGTATGTGCTTTTGTGAAAAATTCATGTGTTATGTGATTGATGAGTATGTGGCGTGTTAGAGTAGTTCTAATATGCCTAATATGAATTATTATGGTGTGTTGACCTAAGTTATTTCAAAACTTAGTCAATCTCTATTTTGATCTTGTCAATCAAATTAAAAGCTATCTAATGTGTGTTTAAAGTGTCTATTTTGCAAATGAGAACATGTTTGATAGATTAGATTTCAAAGAAACTCAAAATCTCCCAAGGTATATAAGTTTGCTTCTGAGTCGCAACCATTATGCCAAAATCGCGACCGCAACCACAAGATCACGATCATGACCAAGTTATCATGACCAAGATCTTCAAAAGGTAATTAATTCAAAATTCATATAGAGTGAATTGCGACTTCCTTCACGACCGTGATTCTAGGAGTGATATTGGATTCACGACCGCAAAATAGTACTCGCGATCACGACTTTCATATTGAATTCAAATGCTGCAATGGACATATAAAGGAGCCAGCTAATAAAAGCCATGTGTCACTAGCCATTGTGGAAACTAGAGATCGCGACCGTGAAATATTGATAGCGTCCGTGACTTTGGTCAAAATGCAGATTTGAGGCAATATCTTAAAGCTGTCATGAAATCATTAATTTCATACTATTTCTAACGAGAATTTGAAGAAGAAAATCATATAAATACCTTCTTCAAACATCCTAACAATTAGAATAACATCTATTGAGAGCTAAATCTTTGGAATTTCAAATCTCATATCTTAATCTTTTATTGTTATTATTTGATTGTTGTAAGAGCATTGATTACTCAAGTAAGGTTGAGTGTTAGCCTTAAAAACACAAAGTATTGGGTTGAGAGTGAGCCATTAGAAAACTCTTGTATAGGTTTGAGTGTGAGCCTAAGGGAAACACTTGAAAGGGTTATGTGTGAGCCATTGAAACACATTATAAGTTTGGAGTGAACTTGAAATTCCTTGTAAGTATCAATTAGTAGTAGAATACCTAATTGAGATTAGAGAGTAGACGTGGGGATCATTAATACCCAAACCACTATAAAATTGATTGTGTTCATTCTCTTTCCCTATCTTTTCTCTATCTAAATTTTTAATTTCCCACCAATTCAACCCCCCTTCTTGGTGTATAAGGGCAAACAAATGATATCAGAGCTTTGGTCTCATTCTTTAAACTTAATTGTGTGGGAAAAGATCAAAATGGTCAATGAAGGGATGCATCACCTCAAGCCACACTTCGATGGTACTAATTATATGCATTGGAAATATAGAATGGAGTTATATCTTGATAGTGATCTCATTGATGTATGGGATTGCATAATTAAAGAATGGAAACCTCCATCAAAAATAGTTGATGATGTTGAAGAATTGGTTCTTAGAGAAGAATAGGTGGATGCATAAAGAAAAGCCAATGGTAAAAATAAAAGAGCCATGGCAATTCTTCTTAGTGCACTCTTAAGAGAAGAATGGGGTAGAGTTCAACATTATTCAAGTGTGTTTAGTATTTGGAAATCCTTACAAAACTACCATGAAGGAACTCAGCAAGTCAAGGCTAAAAAGATTCAGTTGTACATAACTGAATATGAGCTTTTCAAGATGAAACCTAATGAAAGCGTCACTGACATGAAAAATAGGCTTCTAGCCTTGTCACCAATATAAAAAAATTGGGCATAATATACACCTTGAATGATATAAACTACAAGATTCTCAAAACTCTCCCAAGGAAAGACTATGAAGCTAGAATGAGGATCTTGGAAAGGTCCATACCGATATCCTTATTGGAAAACTCCTTACCGAAGAAATGTCTCTATTGTTAGAGAAATAAGAGAATCAAGAGAAGGAGAAAAAGAAATCCTTAGCTCTCAAATCCTCCCTCAAAAGCAAAAAAGAATGTGAGAGCTCAAGTGAATTAGAGGAAAGTGAAGATGATGATGATGAAGAACTTGCTATGCTCTAAAAAGGGTTAAAGACATTATCAAGAGAAGAAAGAAAGAAAAGAGTCCCTTTAGGAGATCATCATCAAAATACAACTCCAACTCAAGCAAAGAAAAGAAGAATGACATTACTTGCTATATCCTCTAACATTAGGGCCCAACAAATTACCTTAATTGAAATTCACCAAGACCATTCTTGCATCCAACATCAAGGCCAAACCGATAGCCATTGATAAAATCTTATTTATCCTAGAGGGCCTCCTCCCAAAGGACCTGACAAGAACACACAAGCCCATAGTTGACATGGCACCTCTTCCCAATGTTTACAATCATCAGAATCACATTTTGTTCAAAGCCAATTCTGATGAGGGAGCAGCTATGAATTCTTATTTTAGCACTTCCAAAATTAATTCTGAACTCTTCAAAACTGACCAAAGTATTATTGGCACAATCTGATGCCTCTCCTATCCTGATTGGACCTTTTGTACTAGACAATATTTTTTCCAAACTGATCGAATTTTCTCACAGACTGACTATTCAATTATTTTAAAATTAATTTCAAGTCCATCGAAGTTGACCAAAGAATTTTCTGAACTCTGAAACTCCCAAAATTGACTCAAAAATCTCAAAATCTGACCTGAGTAAAAAGTAGAATTTCAGCTGGCAGCGCCCCCAAAAGAAATTCAATTACATTGCTATTGGAAATCTAAATTTCCTAAATTCCAAACCAACCAATCTCTAAAAAAAAAAAAAATTTGCCACGTCAGCTGCCACCGAAGGGGTTAGCTGACAATTGCCATCGAGAAGCCCGGTGGCGCCGTCCAAAGGCCTAGTGGTGCCACTGGCCTCTCTGGTGGCAGGTATCCCTTTTGGTCTTTTCACTTTTCTATTTTCCAAGTCACCCTCACTCCCATTGTCCTATAAATACCCTCTCATTTTCTCCATTTCTACACACCCCTTGAATTTGAGTAGATTGCTATTCTCAAATTCCTCTCTTCTTCTCCTTCCAATCACTCTCTAATTAATTAATTAATCTTTTTAATTAATTAATTATCTCACCCTAACTAAGTTAATTAATCTTTTTAATTAACTAAAACTCTTTTTAAATTAAAATTAATTACTCAATTAATTAATTAATTAATCTTTTTAATTAATTAATTAATCACTTTTTTTTTCAAAAATCAAATTAATCCTTTTTCTCCATCTACCTTTCATTCAAATTAATTAATTAATCATTTTAATTAATTAATTAATCTCTCAATCAATCCAATTATCTGGTCCCAATAAAATAGAATTTCGGTCCAGTAAAACTCTTTGTCCACCAAAAGTAAAGGTATTTGCCTTTTTCCTCATTCTCAACACACCTAAACCAAAATCAATCTGATCAACTCCTACACTCATCCACTTAATTGTAGAACGAACTACGTGGATTTTTATCCCCATTCAATGGGGTACGTAGGCACGTTTAGAATCTAAATCCAAATCTCTATCAATCTCTTTTTCCCTTTTTAATTTGTGGATATTTTATTTTAATTTTCTCCTTGCTCTCATGTCATATTCATTCATCTTATTTATAATTATCATCTTATAATATTTGTCATTCATGAAATTAATTTTTCAAAGTCAAATTAAACTTAAAAGCCAAATTTTGATTATTTAAAACTAAAAACCTAGTCCTTGAGCTTAACTTGGTTCGACGCTAGTAATTTTATCCATGGGCAAATTATTAAAAATTAATGAATTGGAGTTAATTTGAGTTTTTTCTTAATGTTTTTCCAACTAAATAAAATTAAGGTGACGACTCCCAAAATCATTTTCAAAATCAATCAATCCGAACCCGAGAGTTCCATCATGAGTCTAAACCCAAATAAGTATCTTGGTTCCCTCTAACAGATCGGGTCGGTGCTTGGGAGAGGAAGATGAGCTTGTTGAAGGACTTCTAAAGATCAAATTCTCAAAGGACAAGACATGTGGACCTTGTCAAATGGGAAAACAACACAAATCATCCTACAAATCAAAAAATATTGTAAGTACTTTTAGACCCCTTCAACTTATTCATATGGATTTGTTTGGACCTAGTAGAGTTGCTAGTTTAGGTGAAAAAATGTATGCCTATGTGCTTATTGATGACTACTGTAGATTTACTTGGGTTAGTTTCTTGACTCATAAGGGCAATGCTTTTGATGCATTTAAAAGTTTTGCAAAAAGAGTTCAAAATGAGAAAGGCTATTTCATTTCTAAAATTAGAAGTGATCATGGAAAAGAATTTGAAAATGAACTTTTTGAAAATTTTTGCATTGATCATGGAATTTCACATAATTTTTCCTCTCTTAGAACACCTAAACAGAAAGGAAAAATAGAACCTTGATTGAAATGGCTAGAACCATGCTTAATGAATAAGGTTTACCAACTTATTTTTAGGTGGAAGCTGTTAATACTTCATGTTACATTTCAAATAAAGTTGTTAAAAGACCCATATTGAATAAAACTTCTTATGAGTTATGAAATGGAAGAAAGCCCAAGATTTCATATCTAAGAGTATTTGGTTCCAAGTGTTATATATTAAATACCAAGTATAAACTTGGAAAATTTGCTTCTAAAACCAATGAAGGCATTTTCCTAGGATATTCCACCACTAGTAAAGCTTATAGAGTCTTTAACAAAAAAGATTATGGTAATTGAAGAGTCTATGAATGTTCTATTTGATGAATCTAGTAAACTTGATCTTGGGAAAGGTAGTGTTTTTAATGATCTTGTAGGTGAATTTAAAAAGCTTAGATTGGATAAAGATGAGACTCCAAAGGAAGTTGAAGACTAAATGGAAAACCAAGAAGATCATTAGGATCAATCAAATCCACAAGAGGAAGATGTTCAAGAACTATCTAAGGAGTGGAGATACCCCAAGAATCACCCTAAGGAGCAAATCATAGGTGATCCATCTAAAGGTGTAAGTACTAGATCTCAATTTAAAGCCTTAAATAATAATCTTGCATTTGTTTCTCAAATTAAGCTAAGGATTATTGAAAAGGCTCTTAATGATGAGAGTTGGATAATTGCTATGCAAGAGGAATGCAACCAATTTGAGAGAAATAAAGTTTAGGAACTTGTTCCTAAACCCAAAAATCATCCCATTATTGGATGTAAGTGGGTTTATAAAAACAAGTTAGATGAGCAAGGCTTCATTACTAGAAATAAGGCTGGATTGGTTGCCAAAGGATATAATCAAGAGGAAGGCATTAATTATGATGAAACTTTTGCTCCGGTAGCAAGATTAGAGGCTATTAGAATTTTGCTTGTATATGCATGTCATATGGATTTTAAACTTTTTCAAATGGATGATAAAAGTGCTTTCTTAAATGGATTTATTGAGGAATAAGTTTATGTTGAGCAACCTCTAGGTTTTGAACATCATGAACTTTCTAATCATGTTTTTAAATTAACCAAGGCCTTGTATGGTTCGAAACAAGCTCCTAGAGCTTGTTATGAAATGCTAAGTACATTTCTTTTGAAAAATGATTTTGTTAAGGGCAAGGTTAACACAACATGTTTTGTAAAACGGTATAAAAATGACACTTTAATTGTTCAAATTTATGTTGATGATATTATATTTGGTGCTACTAATGAACATCTTTGTGAAGAATTTGCAAAGTGTATGACTAGGGAATTTGAGATAAGCATGATGGGTGAGCTCAAATTCTTCCTAGGACTACAAATCAAATAATGCAAAGATGGTATCTTCATCAATCAATCCAAGTATACAAAGGAGCTTTTTAAGAAGTTTGGCATGGATGGTTGCAAAACTCTAATGAGCACATCTACTAAGCTTGATAAAGATGAAAAGGGTAAGCCAATAGATGAGAAGAAATATAGAGGTATGATTGGTTATCTTCTCTACCTTATGGCATCTAGACTCGATATAATGTATAGTGTTTGTCTATGTGCACGTTTTCAATCCTGTCCTAAGGAATCTCATTTGTGTGCCATTAAAAGAATTTTAAAATATTTATAAGGCATATTGCATTTAGGGCTATGGCATCCTAAAAACTCATCTTTTACAATAATTGTTTTTTCGGATGATGATTATGCCGGTAGTTTGCTTGATAGAAAAGGCACTTTTAGAACTTGCCATTTTCTTGGTGAATGTTTAGTTTTATGGTTTAGCAAGAAATAAGTTTCGGTTGCCCTATCCACCACCAAAGTAGAATATGTGGTGGTGGGTTGTTGTTGCACTCAAGTTCTTTAGATGAAATAGCAACTTAAGGACTATGGTCATGTGATTGATCACATTCCCATCAACTGTGACAACACAAGTGCCATAAATCTTTCAAAAAATCCCATCCAACATTCGAGAAGTAAACATATAGATATTAGGCATTATTTTTTGAGAGATCATGTGCAAAATGGTGATGTTGTATTAGAATTTATTGATACAACTAACCAACTTGTTGATATTTTCACAAAACCTTTGAATGAAGAAAGATTAAATTTCATAAAAAGGGAAATTGGTATGCTTGATGGGAGCTCATTACCTTAGATTTTTAAAAAACCACATAAATTTTTTTATATATATCAAAATTTTATGTATTTTATGACATTCTTATTCATTTTTTATTTTGATATTTAATCTTGAATTGAGGTGACTCTTAATTCAATTAAAATTAAGTTTTTAACTTTTTGCAACTTTCTTGAATTTTTATTGCATATTGGTTGCTTTATGGTTGACTTTTGTTATATTTAACCCAAATTGCTTGAATTTATTTTCAATGATTTGTTATATCATAGTTTATAGAATATATAATTGTATCTATTTTGATCTTAAACTATAATGCCATTTGCATTGCACATATCTTTTCTCAAAAGTTTTCAAAAATTTCTGATTTTTTAAATTTCACAGTCGCTACAGATAAATAGCGATCGCGACTTTCAGAATTATAGCCGTTACCTTTTAGCACCCTTAATCCTGCTCGCAATCTGTAAATTGTGAATGCGACTTTTGAAATTTTCAAAATTCGCGGTCGCGATTTAGAGTTTGACAGCTTTTAAAAATATAGCCATTTTTATAACGGGCAAAATTGAATTTAATGCAAATTTAGCCATTTTATGACTATTTTTAACCTTATTTTAGCCTATAAATACCCCACTATTTAAGTTTTTATTATCTTCTAGCTCTCCAAACTCTTTCTTACTCAAAATTCTACTACTCTTCAACTCTCCTCTCATTTTAAAGCTTTTCTTCCTCTTTTCAAACACTTCTCCATCAATGGCTTCTAGAAGACCATTTAGAAAAGGGAAATAAGTCCAAACCTCTCAACAACCCATTCCTCTTGAACTCATGAGGGGAATTACACAAGAAAAAAAACAAAATTTCCTTAAAATTCAAGACAAAACCATTCTACCCACCAAAATACCGAGCCTTATTTGTCTTAAAACCTTAGGTATTGAGGATAGCATTATTGGCTATCTCAAAAATCTAGAGTGGGGGAAATTTGTTTTTATTGATGATGAGGGGTATGATGAATTAACTAGGAAATTTCTTACCACCTTAGTTGTACACAAAAAGCTTCATCCTACCTATGGTTATTATGTCATCGACTTTTGATTCTTTAGCAAACTCTATGAGCTTTCACTCTAAGATCTTGCCAATATTTTTGGGCTTCAAATCAAATGAGCCTACATCATCAATGATTTCTCCCTTGAACTCAACTTTTTTTGGACCAAAATTTCCAATAAACCAAAATTTGATTGAAAATCCTCTCTTGCCAAACATAGCAAAACACTTTCCATTTGGGTTCTTCATAGGATTGTCACCCTCACCATAAATGCTAAAGGAGATGGTAATGAGAAAGTCTCCTAAAGAGATATTTTCTTCCTTTATGGTCTTGTGAAAGGAATGAGCATTCAAACCGCTTGATTCCTTATTGATCATTTCCTCCATCTCTCCTCCACTAAAAAAAGTGCAATTCTTCTCTCTTCTCATATCACCACAATAGCCAAGCATGTTGGGGCTCTTACTCCACCTAACAAAGCTATTCTCTAAAAACCAATTAAAAAATCCCTTATAGATTTCCAATACATGATCAATGCCAAGGCATTGAGAGAAAAAGAAGGGCACTATGAATATATTTTTAGAGATATTGGGATCCAAGAAAAAACTAGGAAAAAATCAAGAGTTATGATAGGTGAACCTAGTCAAGCTCAAGAAGAAGAACCCTAAGTTGCTCCCATTGTCCCTCTATCTTAACCTCAAGATGAGACCAATAGACTTCTTCAAAAAGTCTTGAGGAGACTATCTCTTTTAGACCACATTCACTAAGACATATTTGATATGCAAAGTCATATGGGTCTTCCTCAATGTAACCTCCAAAATTGGCAATTTAGTAAAGAAGAGGAGGAGACACATGAAGAAGAAGAGGCCCCTCATCAAGAAGAAGAGGAACCCAAAGATGGAGGAGATGCTTTCTAAATTTTAATTTTTTTTTTCTATTCTCTTTCTTTTGTTTATTTTACTTTGTTTCAATTTTTTTTTCTTATGTTTTTATGCATTCTAATGTGGCACTAATGCAATTATGAATTTTCTTAATTTTAATCTTGTGTGCCTAAGTATAGATATTCTATTTATCCTTTATGCAATTCATTCCTTTTTGATATTGCCAAAGGGGGAGAAAATTTTATAAGAACTTAAATATAAAATAAATATGTTAAAAGGGAAGAATATGTTAAGGGAGAAATATATATATAATATGTTTATGGTTAATGATTCAAAGTTCTTTTTGAAATATTCTTTAAATATGTTTATCTTTGCATCCATTGAGGGAGAGTAATCACAATTCAATTTTAATCTTAAGTTGTTTTATATTTAAATTCAATTTGATTGTCAAAATCAAAAAGGGGGAGATTGTTAACCTAAGTTATTTCAAAACTTAGTCATCTCTGTTTTGATCTTGTCAATCAAATTGAAAGGTATCTAATGTATGTTTGAAGTGTCTATTTTGCATATTAGAACATGTTTGATAGATTGGATTTCAAAGAAACTCAAAATCTCCTAAAGTAAATAAGTTTGCTTCTGAGTTGCGACTATTATGCCATAATCGTGACCGCGACCAAGATCTTCAGAAGGCAATTAATTCAAAATTCATACAAACCGAATCTTGACCTCCTTTGTAACCATGACTCTGGGCTCGATATTGGATTTGAGATAGTGAAATAGTAGTTGTGATCGCGACTTTCATATTGAATTCAAATGCTACAACGAACATATAAGGGAGCTAGCTAATAAAAGCCACGTGTCACTAGCCGTTGTGGAAACTGAAGATCACGACCGCGAAAATACAGTCGCAACCACGAAATATTGGTAGCGACTGTGACTTTGGTTAAAACATAGATTTGAAGCAAGATCTTAAAGCTATCATGAAATCATAAATTTCATACTATTTCTAATGGGAATTTGAAGAAGAAAATGATATAAATACCTTCTTCAAACATCCTAACAATTAGAATAACATCTATTGAGAGTTAAATCTTTGCAATATCAAATCTCATATCTTAATCTTTTATTGTTATTATTTAATTATTGTAAGAGCATTGATTGCTCAAGTAAGGTTGAGTGTTAGCCTTGAAAACACAAAGTATTGGGTTGAGAGTGAGCCATTAGAAAAATCTTGTATAGGTTTGAGTGTGAGCCTAAGGGAAACACTTGAAAAGATTGTGTGTGAGCCATTGAAACACATTGTAAGTTTGGAGTGAACTTGAAACTCCTTGTAAGTATCAATTAGTAGTAGAATACTCAATTGAGATTAAGGAGTGGACGTAGGGTTCATTAATACCTGAACCACTATAAAATCGATTGTGTTTATTCTCTTTCCCTATCTTCCCTCTATCTAAATTTTTATTTTTCCACTAATTCAACTCCCCTTCTTGGTGCATAAGGGCAAACATGGTGAATCAATTGATGTATATGAAATGCATAAACATAAAAATATTTATTTCATATAAATTAAATTTTTATACACAAAGCGATTTTTAAGCATAATATAATTTTTATGAGAATTTTTAAAATATTTTAAATATATATTTTTGGGGGAAATTTTAATAAAAATAATAAGAAAAATATTTTTATTTTTAATTACCTATAATCAGCCCATAAAATAAATAAAAAAGTCAAATTCCCAAAAGCCCACTACACCAAAACACTCCTAACCTAATTCATTAAGGGTAATCTTGGAAATTGTCCAAAACCCTAAATATAGAAAGAAAAATTCAGCCCATCCCTTGTAACAGCCACCATTCTATCATTCCATCATATTTTTTGCAGAAAATTCTACCAAAAATAATCTCTCAACTGAAATTCACAAAATACCTTCAAACTTTGCGATTTTGCGACCATTTTGTAAATTTTTCCTTTCATTTCAATTTGATATTTGGTTTTTATAAAAATAATCATGAGAAAATTATTTTGAACTGAGTATTTATTGATTTTCATTGATTAAATTCAGCCTAAGTGAATTCTTGAGAGAGAAATAAATTTTTCTATCAAAAACACAAACCTCTTTACGTGAATTCTCTAAAGGTGAACCCTAAAACTCAAAGTTTGGAATTTTCATGCATAACAAGGAGAGGAGCTACTGATTCTTGCATCATTGTGTTCTAAATTGATTTTTGGTATGTTTAGATAAAAAATATTGAATCAAATTATATTTCTGTATATTACTGTCATGATCGAAAAACACCAAAAAGCAAAAAAACTCATGATTTTCGCTCTAAACCCTAAACTTAGAATTTTCATATATAAGGATTGTCTATGGCTCTTGATTTGTATATAATTGAATTCTAAAATGATTTTTGTTATGTTTGGATGAAAAATAATGGTTTAAATCATGTGTTTATATATTACTATAATGATTGGAAAGTACCGGAAATAAGAAAGATTCATGGTTTTAAACCTAAAACCTCAAGTTGGAAAATTTGCATGTATATATATATATATATATATATATATATATATATATAGCTGCCAATTTGTACATTAAAGTATTATAAAATAATTTTTGTTTTTATTACATGAAAAATCTTAGTTTAAACCATGTTTTTGCATATTATTGTAATGAACAGAAAGTGCGAAAGATGAGAAAAATCATGTTTATTCTTGATTATATGATTCAGCCTACCTTGGAAATTCAATCCCAATATTTATAATTTTTATGTGATATATTTTAATGATTATTGACATGTATACATGAATAATAAATGATTAAATTGCATGTTGGTTGAAGGAATAACTCTAGACAAGTCTAGAAGCAATTAGGTATATCTAGGGTTTCCTAACCGTATTTCTATGATGTGATTAAAATGTTTATATGATTAAGTGATATGGAAAATAAGTTTATGATGAGTTAATAATCTTAAATGGATGATGAGATTGATTGTGCGAATTGATCATAAGAGATAGGTATGATACGTAAAAGGCTACTTGATAAGTTAATGGTGTTAATTCTGCTAAGTTGAATGTTAAATTGAGTTGATATTAAAATCATGATATGTTGTGTTTGACTTTATAAAAAGTCTTGATATGAGTTGTTATGCATTTTTCATATGGGCCTATAAAGGCAAAGTATGCAAGACTGTAAAAGGCAACATATTATGTGCAAGTGATGAGTGCACTTCTAAGTGCAACTCCAAGTGTATGTGAATGTTATATGTTTATGGGGTAGTTATGGAATAGGATAGCATGATGTTAAGCAAATGTTAAGTATTCAATCATAATATATGATACAGCTTGAGGACTATTATAAGTTCAAGGGCTACAAGTACTAGGAGCATAGGAACCACAAGGTGAGTAAACATTATGTTTCAAGCTATAAGTACAAGTTATCATGTTTTGGGAACCCTTGATATCTTGAAACCCAAGTTCTATTCTATTTTTAATTATGACTATATGATTTCTTTATTAAGCTTGGGTTGTCAAAGGATAATTTGTCCAAAACTACTTTTGATTATTCAATTATATATATAAAACCTTTGTGAATTGTTGCCTTCCTTATTTTCTTTTTAGAACCACACTATTATTATCTTTTGCTCAACAACTTAAACTGCTATTGTTATTATGTTATATGTGATTGCATTCTTAAATGCTATTGTTATTATAAGTGTTTGCTATTAGTTCTAGCTATGGTATTTATGAACCTTTAATGTAGAAATCCTCATACCGATGCGGGTAATCATCAGAACCTGTGCACATGATCTTAACTCGATGGATAGGGGTATAGTATCCACCTTAGCTAGAAGGGGCGATTTTAGCCATTAGGCTTGATTAGTTTCACGACTCTTTATAAGTTACAAGTTGGGAGTTAGAATTTGGCTTGAGGCCACCTCTCCTCAATGTATGCAAGTGAATTGAGTAGGGTCTATACTCATGAGTGAATTGAGCAGAGTCTTCACTAACAAGTAATAAGTATGATTTTTATGAACCTTATTAAATTAAAAACTATGAGTCATGAATTATAAATCATGATCTATGAGTTATAAGCTGTGAGCCCTTTCTATAGGATATGTGTTATTGTATAAGTTATATTGTTTACTCATTGAGATCATTTATCTCATCCTCTTTCTTTGTGTGGTTTCAGGTAAGCATTATAAAGAGGCAAGGTGATCGCTGAAACAACCTACTCCACTTGGAAAATTCCTTTGTTAAAGTTTATTTCTATAATATGTTATGATGAGTCTCTAGACGCTCCAGGAGTTCTTATTTTGGAAGTTTTATTTTGGAACTATATGATTGACTATTTATTTTAGAGTATAAAAATGTTCATTTATTTTGGGATAATGTTTAAAGTATATTTAACTATTCTTTTGCAACTTAGGATTTTCCTTTATAAAAGGTTTTAATCAAGTTAATGCATGATGTTTGGTGCGACCCTAGGTAAGATTATTATATGCATGAGTGGGTTCTACGGTGTGGGTGACCTTATGTCTCCCTATGTTCTAGGACCGTCATATCTCTAAAGTTGGTATGTGACAATATTTGTCATTCATAAAATTAATTTTTAAATCAAATTAAACTTAAGAGCCAAGTTTAGATTATTTAAAATTAAAAACCTAGTCCTCAAACTCAACTCAATTCGAAGACTAGTGATTTTTATCCTTGGGTAAATTAATTGCAAAATTAATGAATTGGAGTCAATTTAGGTTTTTTCCTTAATGTTTTTTCAACTAAATAAAATTAAGGTAACGACTCCCAAAATCATTTTTAGAAACAACCAAATCTGAACTCGGGGGTTCCATAGTGAGTCTAAACCCAAATAAGCATCCCAGTTCCCTCTAACGGACCAAGCCAGTGCTTGGGCGAGGCCTTTTAGCTGGAGACTCTATTGGAGACTGGTTGCCATCTTTTTTTAAATAAAAAGGAAAAATAAGAGGATTACTATTTGGTACAGGAAAAATTTTTGCAAAATAATCTCTGTTTGGCTCATTAAGTATAATTTGACTTTCATGCATCTCTTTGCATAGTAAAGGTTCATTGTCTAACCTTAGCTTTAGGAAAACTTTTGGATGGTGAGTAGCATTGGCTTGACAACTCTCATTGAGTATGTTAGGAGATAGCAAAAGCATTCCACCCCGTGAAGAATCCCCAATCATTTCGGTGGTGTAATGAGCAATTAGTACCGTTGGACCCACGTGAGGCTCCTTGCCTCACATATGGTTAGGTATATCGATGCTAGTGGGATGAAGACTCTTAATCAAACCACCCTTCACCCTTGTGCATGTAGTCGCCCTAGTATTGACTCTAGGTACCATGTACCATAACAATAGAGACACTTGTACATATGCCCATGAAATATTTTTTAGCATACATCATGACATTGCCATGCATACATAACATGAGAAGCTCAATAAGGTAAACCCTCAAACACCTTAAAGACCCAAACCAGTGATTCGTTACCCCAAAACACCTCACACACTTACCATGTTAACATGTAAACCTAGTGACCAACTACATGGAAGAAATCCTTTCCCAACACACCTTCCTTTTTTTTTTCTTCACAATTTTGTATTCTTACTCGTTTTTTTTGTTTTCTGTTTTCAAGGTACCAATGGCCAACACCTCTAGCTATCTCAACCAAGATGCGATAAGAACTTTTTTTACCAACCTCCTCAAGAAACAAAAGGAGACTTTCCAAGCCGCACTCACTACCACCCTTAAGACCCTAGTTGACACTTTCACCCATGCTCTCAATGCATAGTCCGCCACTTTCACTAGTGCTCTCAATTTCCAATGCCAATCCATCATCAATGAAGTTAAGGAAATAACCAATGTCATTGTTACTCACCCTTCTTCTTGTGTTGAGCCTGCATCTGCCCAAGCTGGGACTAGTCATATCCCTACTTTTACTCCTCCCATTATCGATCTCACTGATAATGGGAAAGTAACTGAAACTCTAACCTTTCCTACCATAGATTTAAACACAACCACTCCCTCTCCCGCTATGAACCCTTTTTAAAGTGGAGATTTCTCTAGCTTTTCTAAAGCTAAGAAATTGATGGAGAAAATTGAGGCTATGGAGAGAACACTCAAGAACATCAAAAAGCATGAAGACATGATAGATGTTGACTTCTTAACTCTCTTTCCAAATTTATGGGTTCCACCAAAATTTAAAATGCTAGTCATGGATAAGTTTAATGGCATGATGTGTCCTAAACTTCACCTCAAGATGTATGTGGGTGCTATGAGACCTTTCAATGTGGATGATGAGCTCCTTACTCAGTTATTCCAATAGTCATTGACTGAAACTGTTGTTAAATGGTTACTAGATCTCGATCGGAACCACAAGAAGACTTGGGATGACATATGTACTGCATTTGTCAAGCAATACCACTACAACATCGAGGTGGATGTCACTTGTTGAGATTTGGAAACCACTAAACAAGGGCCAAGAGAATCCTTCACCGCGTTCCTTATAAGGTGAAGGACAAAAGTGGCTTAAATGGTGAACCATCTATCTGAACTATAGCAAATTGACATCATCATCAAGAACCTCCTCCCCCAATAACAAGCTCATCTGTAAATGCAGTATCTCCTTAGCTTTATAGCTCTCATTGTCACTGCCACCAAGATTGAGGATTTGATCTAATCGGGACAAGTTAAGGATCAGTCCTCTAGTTCGAGGTATCACAAGAACACTAACTACACCATCAATACCATCCAAAGAGAGGGTAAGGTAAATGTTTTGTCCTATCACCAGCCAATGAATTTAGAAATAAGGAGGACTTTCTCTAAGCTAGGCATGCCTCTCAGCATTGTTTATAAGAAAGCTGTAGAGGCTAATCTAGTTAAGCCCTTAGAACCATGACCTCCTCTAAATCCCTTACCCAAGAGTTATAATGCTAATGAGCACTGTGACTATCATCAAGGGTTGAGGCACAAAACTGATGCATGCAAGGCTCTAAAACATAAAATTCAAGACCTTATGATAGTAAAGACATCATTGCTCCTAGACCTAAAGTCTATCACCACCATCAATCCTTTTTTTGAACCATCAAGCTTACTCGACCATCTCAAGCTTCACCTAATAATTGGCACTTTGAGAAGAGTGCTAACACTATTGTGCCCCTATCTAAGTCTGCCGAGTATAAGCTTGAGTCATGTATGCCTAAGTCTAAGTTTGAGTCTTTTAAGTCTGTTTTTTATTAAATTTTTCTTTGACTTTGAGTCTGTTAGGTCTTGTCCTTCTAATTTTCTATTTCACCTCCTAGGCTTATCCTTTAATATACTCATGAATGGACTTTTATCAGTAATAAAAATTTTGAACTTTCTGATTTGCTTTAATTTTTTTTGATTTATTTTTAAATGGGATATCTTAAAAAAATACAAAAAATACAAAAAAAAATGAAAAAGGCAAAAGGATTAATTAATTATGGCACAAAGGAAAAGAATAAAAAATCACATACTTTGCATTTGCATGGCAATAGTGGAAAAGCTCATGAGCTATTTTGTACAAGACGAAGACATGATAGGGATGCTTTAAGCATTATAGTTTATAAGATCCTGACTTATAAGAAGCCTGTCTAGGAGAAGCTGCAGAGAATGAGGACAAAATAGATCAAAATGTATCATCACCAGCTAAATGCCATTGATGAAAGAGAATCGATGCTTTATGCAAAATTCAAGGTCATCAATAAAGACTAGCCAAGCACTTCAACTTAAAGGTGAAAGATAAGGATTTGTAGGAAGGAAATCCAGTTATGGGAGAAATCCAAGCCCTTATTCATGATCGAAGAAGAAGTTCAAACTAAACTAGGTTGGACAGTATATGCTCAAAGAAGATCCTATCCCACAGAGGCACCATCTTCACGGACGTGGACAGAAGTGAATTCTCCTATCTTGGCAACCTGGATCAGCTGAAATGATACATCATCCAAAGATGACATCTATATTTTATTTCTGTTTTTCATGCATATGTAATCAGAACTACGTGGATCTGATTCTCCCTAAAAGAAATGACCGACAGAAAAGTGATATAAAGGATACTTAGAAAGCTCGACTCGGGTGCGGTCCAAATCATAAAAAAAAATATTTTGTTTGCATTGCATTCTCATTTTCTTTGTGCCTAGTAAATCATTCAATTCTTTTGCCTAAACAAAAGAAAAAAAAAAAGAAAGAGAAAAGACAAAAAAAGAAAGAAAAAAAAAAGAAAAGGAAAGAAGAAGAAAAGAATACGTGCTAAGCTAAAAACTTGAAAGGGTGGCTTAGGCAGAAATTAAAGCAAAAATAAAAGATATCTCATTTAATGGTGACCAAATTTTGCAAATACAAACCCATCATTTTGACGTAAAGGACAGCTTTTTCAATGTCCTCTATAGCTTATCCTATTTCGTGTACTCTTATCAATATGTAATTATTTTAGATAAAAAGCAAAAAAAAGTCATGTCTGAAGTCATGGTCTAGCCAATCCTCCTCTACCTTCTGTACTATACATTTCTTATGTCCTTATCAGAATCAAAGTCTGCCATAATCTCCTCAATTGGGCACACCCCTCCACTAGGTCTTTGTAGCTCCTTCTACCACAATAGTAGAAGTACCAACAGAATTAGAATTGTTCACCATAGCAGTATTGAAAACCCTCTCTTGAGTACCAGAAGTCCTAAAACCACCTATCAAGATCCTCCTCCTCTGCAGTTCACAAATTGCAATACCCCTTTCTGCCCTAATTATGGCAGTCCTTATATAAACCACCACTGTAGTGTCATCCTATCTCACTGCAATCACGGTGCCTTTTGTCAACACCATCGCAATTTAAGTCACTACTGTGACGTCGTACTTCTAGTAGATCCCCAAGTCTCCTTGAAAGAATGAGTCACCCCTTTTATTTGTGTTGCAGCCCTCTTGCTACCAATGGCTCCTCATATAGTCTCTCCTTCCTCAGCTATGTCATCCTCTATTTCCCTCAGTAGGGTAAACTGGTACTCTTTCTCAATTAGCGAAACCACCTTTATCAACCACCTGTCATACCTCTCTGTGTTTTCAAGTGAAATCCTTAAATAAACAGCATGCTAACTCTTCAGCCAACTACCACCTGATAGCTCTAGCAATGGGAGCTATGAGCTGCATAAATTCCAAGAAAGAAAAACTGGGAGCACATCTTGAGTCTGCCTCATCTACCTTAAGACCCTCATCCCCTAGTGGAAAGTCATTCAAACCAAGCCCAATAGGCAAATCACTTGACACCCATGACCCTTAGTCATAAGAGATCTAATCCTTTACGATTGCCAATGCTAAAGTATGTCCTCATAGGTAAGCTCTGACAGCTATTCTATCCAATCTCTAACCAAGCCTTAGTAAGGCATATGCAGTATTGAGAAATAAGGGCTACCACCTAGAAATGATCCATCAATCGTACTTCTGAGATAACCCAAAACCTAAAACAGACACCCATAAAGCACCCTAATAGAAATGGTAAAAATAGATAAATTTTTTCTCACCTAGTAAATAATTGGCAAGATAGTTCGTCTTTCTAAATCTTGAACAACGCAATTGAGAATCATCAGTATCTCCACCAGCATGGCTCTAACTATAAAATACCTCTGTTTCATCTGCCACTCTGCTATCACCCTAATCAATAGACTTGTATCTGACACTCAAATAGAAAATTAAGGCCCTCATATTGAGTGTCTGCCCCCCTCCCCCCTATATCTCTATAGTCACCGGTATCATGGAACTTCCCAATCATAGTGATCAAATTCACTTGACCATCACTAACCATCATCTGGCTTGCGACATCTTGAGACAAGTCTAAAAAAAATCTTGAAAAATCCAGGAGATGCCAAACTTCAAGCTCTCGCACCACCAGAGCTAACTTCATATTGCAGTGAAGCTATAATACCATCATCTGGCTTGCGACATCTTAAGACAAGTCTAAAAAAAATCTTAAAAACTCTAGGAGATGCCAAACTTCAAGCTCTGGCACCACTAGAGCTAACTTCATATTACAGTGAAGCTATAATATTGAACTCTTTTAGAATAGGCATAGCTCCTCCTCAGCATCACCAAAACAGAAACTACAGGCCACTGAATCCCAAAACTTGAAGCAAGCCCTTAGAAAAATCTCAATCTACTCGAACTCCTTATAATACCAACATGGCAACTATTCTATACCAACCCAAGTTGAGTTCCTCAACTTTGTTGAGTTTCTCAATCCACAAATGCATGTCTCTGCAGGACATAAAAGTCATATGAAAAAATTGCATTCACAAAGCAAATGCGTAAATCCACCTTCATGCATCTATGCAATAATTCATTATAGACATCATCACAAATCATGCACGATATAGAAGTCAAGCAAAAAGGTCCATGAATTCTGAAACATACATATATAAACATGCATCATCTGTACACCAGCATCTATGCAATCATCTACAATCATACACCACCATGCATAAGCTAAGCCAATAGCCTCACCAACATCTCCCAAAGTTGAACAATACTTCCTCAAAACTTACTGATTCCTCCTTGTGAGGCCTCGCCAGAGTATTGGCACGGTCTGCTAGAGGGAACTGGAATTTTCATTAGGGTTTAGACTCACGATGGAACCCCCGGATTCGGATTTGGTTGATTTTGAAAATGATTTTGGGAGTCACCACCCTAATTTATTTTTAAATGGGAAAATTAAGGAAAAACCCAATTAACTCTAATTCATTAATTTTTAATTAATTTGCCCATAGATAAAATCACTAGCCTCAAACCAGGTTGAGCTTGGGGACTAGATTTTTGGTTTTAAATAATTAAAATTTGGCTCTTAAGTTTAATTTAACTTGAAAATTAGATTTCATGAATGACATTTATAAGATGATATTAAAGAGAATGTATGAATATGGCATAACATGAATGCATGGTGAAAATAAAACATTCACAAATTAATTAAAAAAGAGAAAAGGAGATTGATTAGGAATTGGATTTGACGTTTGGATTTAAATTCTAAACGTGCCTACGTATCCCATTGAATGGGGATCAAAACCCACGTAGTTCGTTCCATGTAAGTGGAGGGGTTTAGGAATTGATCATATTGATTTTGGTTTGAGTGTTTTGAGAGTGAGGGAAAAAGGCTAATACCTTTGCTTTTAGTGGGGGAAGGGTTTTACTGGACCAAAGTTCCGTTATATAGGAACCGGGTGATTGGATGGATTGGAAGATTAATTAATTAAAATGATTAATTAACTAATTAATATGATGAAAAGGATGGATGGCTTAATTAATTAAAAAGAATAATTAATTAATTTAGATGAAAGGTGGGTTAAGAAAATGATTGATTTTGGAGGATTAATTAATTAATTAAAAGGATTAACTAACTAATTAATATGATGAAAAGGGTGGATGGATTAATTAATTAAAAAGATTAATTAATTAATTTGGATGAAGTGTGGATTAAGAAAAAGGATTAATTTCAAAAAAAAAAGGAATGATTTTTGAAAAAAAGAGTGATTAATTAATTAATTAAAAAGATTAATTCATTGAGTGACTAATTAAAAAAGAGTTTTAGTTAATTAAAAAAATTAATTAACTTGGTTAAGGTTAGGTAATTAATTAATTAAAAATATTAATTAATTAATTAGAGAGTGATTGAAGGGAGAAGAAGAGAGGAATTTGAGGATAGCAATCTACTCAAATTTAAGGGGTGTAGAGAAATGAGAAGTAGAGGGAGTATTTATAGAAAAAGTGGGTGAGAGTAGTTTAGAAAGTGAAAAAGTGAAATGACAAAAAGTAGAGCTAGAAAAAAGCTGAAAAATCATATTGGGGGTTTTGGGGACTGCAGGCGGGCAGTATAGGCGGTGGCACTGGAGGCCTAGGCGGCACGCTGTCGAGGATGGTGGTGGCACCACCCAAACAATTGGTGGCTTCACCGGCGAAGCTGACGTGGCTCTTTTTTTTTTTTTTTAAGAGATTGGTTGGTATGGAGTATAGGAAATTTGGATATCCGATAGCACTGTGATTGCTAAAAAATTTTTTTTAGAGGTATTGCCCCAGAACCTTCGCCTGCTAACCGGTTAATAGGACCACCAGAATGGCTCCACATAGCGCATTAAACTCAGCAAGTGCTAAGGCTACGTTTTGGATGATAAGGGTGCAAAATTGAGGGTTCACAGTTGCCTCCTCATCAGAATTGGCTTTGAACAAAAGGTGATTCTGATTATAGTGAATGTTGGGAAGAGGTGCCATGTCAGACTCTAGGCTTGTATGCCCTTGTCAGGTCCTTTAGGAGGAAGCCCTCTAGGATAATTGAAATTTTATTAATGGCTATCAGTCCGGCCTTGAGGTTGGATGCGAAAATGGTCTTGGTGAATTTCAATTAAGGCTATCTGTTTGGCCCTAATATTAAAAGATAAAGAAGGTTTGGTGAATTTCAATCAAGGCTATCTGTCTGGCCTTAATGTTAGAGGACAAAGAATGGTTGGTGAATTTCACTCAAGACTATCTCTCCGACCTTAATGTTAGAGATAAAGATGATCTGGGGTATATCTTAATGAAGGCTATCTGTCCGGCCTTAATACTAGAGGTAAAGAAGATTTAGATAAATCTCAATCAAGGCTATCTGTTTGGCCTTAATGCGAGAGAAGATTTGGTGAATTTCAATCAAGGCTATCCGTCCGGCCTTAATGTTGGAGATAAAGAAGGTTTGGTAAATTTCAATCAAGGCTATCTGTTCGGCCTTAATGTTGAAGATAAAGATGATTTAGGTAAATCTCAATCAAGGCTATCTGTTTAGCTTTAATGCTAGAGAAGATTTGGTGAATTTCAATCAAGGCTATTTATCCGATCTTAATGTTGGAGATAAAGATGATATGGGTAAATCTCAATCATGGCTATCTGTCCGGCCTTAATGTTGGAGGTAAAGAAGATTCGGGTAAATCTCAATCAAAGCTATCTGTTTGGCCTTAATGTTGGAGATAAAGAAGGTTTGGGGTAAATCTCAATTAAGGATATCTGTCCAACCTTAATGTTGGAGGTAAAGATGATTTGGGTAAATCATAATCAAGACTATCTGTCTAGCCTTGATGTAAAGAAGATTTGGGTAAATCTTAATCATGGCTATCTGTTTGGCCTTAATGCTAGAGGTAAAGATGATTTTGACAAGATAATTTAGTGAAAATAGAGTCTCGACTTATGGCAAGTCGGCTCGTAAGATTCTGAGGAAGAGCCTCGACTTATGGCAAGTCAGCTCGAAAGATTCTGACAAGATTTTGGTTATGCCGAGAAAACTTGGGCTTCTAAATGTGAAAGGTTAGGCCTTTTTGGAAGGCTCAAAGGAACTTTGCTGGGAATAAAGGGGCTCTGGAAGTCACACTTCATTGATTAGATCTGGAAAGGTATCATTTAGCTTCAAAGAGGCACATGTCAGCTTTAAGAGGTATCGGTCAGCTTTGAGGAAGTACTGGTAAGTGTAAGGAGATGTCAGTGAGGCTATTGGCTCAACTTATGCATGATGATGTATGATTGTAGATGATTACATAGGTACTAGTGCACAAATGATGCATGCATGTTTCAGAATTCATGGACCTTTTGCTTGACTTCTATGCCATGTATGATTTATGGTGATGCCTGTAATGAATGGTTGCATGGATGCATGAGGGTGAATTCACACATTTGCTTTGTGAATGTAATTTCTCATGTGACTTTTGTGCTCTGCGGAATCATGCATTTTTGGACTGAAAAACTCGACAAGGTTGAGGAACTCAACTTGGGTTGGTATGGAAAAGTTGCAATGGTGGCACTACAAGGAGTTTGAGGGGTTGCTTCAGATTTTGGAATATGGTGGCCCGTGGTTTCTATTTTGGTGCTGCTGAGGAGGAGCTGTGCCTATTCCAAGGAGCTAGGGAATATGGCTTAGCTACAACGCAAAGGCAACCCTAATAATGCTAGAGTTCAAAGTCCAGCATTTTTTTGAATTTTTCAGGAGTTTTTGACTTGCCTCAGGATATTGCAAGCAGATGATGGTTGGTGATGGTCAATTGAATTTAACCACTGTGATTGGGAAGTTCCATGATTTTGGTGACTAAAGAGATATGAGGGGTGCAGAGGCTCTACATGAAGGCCTTGATTTTCTGTTTGAGTGTCAGTTACGGGTCTGTTGATTGGGGTGATGCCACAGTGGTAAATAGAACAGAGGCATTTTGTGGTTAGAGCTATGCTGGCAAAGACACTGATAAGCTTCAATTACTTTGTTCAAGATTTAGAAAGATGAACTGTCTTGCCAGTTATTCACCAAGTGAGAAAACTTTGTCTTACCTTATCTATTGGAGTGTTTTGTGGGTGTCTGTTTTAGGTTTTGGGTTATCTTGGAAGTGTGGCTGATGGATCATTTTTAGGCAGTAGACCCTACTCTTCAGTCTACACATGCTTTATTGATACTTGATCAGAGATCGGATAGGATGGTTGCTTATAACTTACCCCATAGGACACATTTTTAGCACTGCCAATTGTAAAAGGATTTGATCTCTCATGATTAGAGGCCATGGGTGTCGAGTGATTTGCCTGTTGGGCTTAGTTTGAATGACTTTCCACTAGGAAATAAGGGTCTTGAGGCATATGGGGCAGACTCAGGATGTGCCCCCAGCTTTTCTTTTTTGGAGTCTATGCAGATTATAGCTTTCATTGCCAGAGTTATCATGTGGTGGCTCGCTGAGGAGTTATCATGCTGTTTATTTTGGAATCTCACTTAGGACCACTGAGAGGTATGGCAAGTGGTTAATAAAGGTGGTTTGGCTAGTTGAGAAAGAGTACCAAGCTACCCTGCCAAGAGGAATAGAGGATGAAGCAACTAAGGAAGGAGAGACTGTATGAGGAGCCACTAGTAGTGGGAAGAGGACTGCAGCCCAAACAAAATGGGTGACTCGTTCTTTGAAGGAGACCCGGGGATCTACTTGAAGTGTGACACCACAAGTTGTAGTAGTGACTCAAAAAAAAGATATTGTGACAGACTTTGACTTTGATAAGGACACGAGATATTAGCATCTAAGGAGGTAGAGAAGGACTGGCTAGACCATGACTTCAGATATAACCCTTTTTTTTTTAAATAATTACAGGTTGACAGGACTACACGAAACAGGATAATCTATAGACAACATTGAAAGTGCTATCTTTCATGAAGGGTTTGCATTTTGCAAGATTTGATCATCATTAAATGAGACATCTTTTATTTTCGCTCTAATTTTTGCCTAAGCTGCCCTTTCAGGTTTTCAGCTTAGCGAGCATTCTTTTTTTTTTTTTTTTTTTTTTTGTTTAGGCAAAAGAATTAAGTGAATGATGTACTAGGCATAAAAATAAAAAAAAAAAAAAAAAGAGAATGTGATGCAAACAAAATATTTTATATTATGATTAAGACCACACTTGAATTGGGCTGTCTACGTATCCCTTACATCACTGTTCTGTCATTAATTTTTCTTAATTTTTAGGGAGAATTAGGTCCATGTAGTTATAATTACATATGCATAAAAAATAGAAATAAAATGCAAGTGTCATTTTCAGATGATGTATCATTTTAGCTAATCTTGATTGCTAGGATGGGAGAATTCATTTCTGTCCATGTCTATGAAGATGGTGCCTCAATCGGATACGATCTTCTTGAGCATGTACTGTCCAGACTAGTTTAATTTGAACTTCTTCTTGGATTATGAATAAGGGCTTGGATTTCTCCCATAATTGAATTTTCTTCTTGAGAACACTTGTCTCTGATCTTCTAGTTGAAGTACTCAGCTAATCTCCATCGATAATCATGATCTTTATTCTTCATAGCTTCTCCTTGACAAATTTCTTATGTGTGTAGGTCAGGATCTTGTGAATGGTGATGCTTGGATCATCCTTATCATGTCCTTGTCTTGTGCATAATAGCTCATGATCTTTTTCACTATTGTCATATAGATGCAATGTATGAGATTTTTTTATTTTTTCCTCTGTACCATAATTAGTTGATCCTTCTGCCTTTTTCATTTCTTTTTTGTATTTTTCATTTTTTTATTCTTTCATTTTTTTCCTTTTTTAAGATGTCCTATTGAAAAATGAATCAGAAAAAATTAAAGTAAATCAGAAAGTTTAAACTTTTTATTATTGATAAAAGTCCCATCATGAGTACATTAAAGAATAAGCCTAGAAGGCGAAATACAAACTCAGAAGGATAAGACCTGACAGACTCAAAAAGAAAAATTTAATAGAAAACAAACTCAAAGACTCTGACATAGACTCTGACTCAAATGACTTAGACATGAACTCAAACGACTCAAACATGGACTCAGAGGACTTGGATAGGGGTACAACAGTGTTGGTACTCTTCTCAAAATACCAGTTATTGGGTGAGGCTTGCAAGCATCAGTTTTATGCCCTGGCCCTTGATGATAGTTGCAGTGCTCATTAGCATTATAACCCTTAGGCAAGGGGTCTGAAGGAGGTTATGGTTCTAAGGGCTTAACTAGATTAACCTCTAAGGTTTTTTTGTAAACAATGTTAAGGGGTATGCCTAGCTCAGAGAAAGTCCTCCTTACTTCTAACTTCATCGGCTGGGGACAAGACACAACATTTACCTCTCCCTCTCTTTGAGTGGTGTTAGTGGTGTTCTTGTGATACCTAGAGGATTCATCCTTGATTCGTCCTAATTGAATCAAATCCTTGATCTTGGTGACGGTGGCAATGAGAGCTTTAAAGTTAGGGAGGTACTGTGTTTGCAAATGCATCTGGTACTAGGGGAGGAGGTTCTTGACGATGATGTCAATTTGCTCTACTTCAGATGGACAGTTCACCATTTGAGCCGCTTTTGTCCTCCACCTTGTAAGGAATGCAGTGAAGGATTCTTTTGGCCCTTGTTTGGTGGTTTCCAAATCTTGACAGGTAACATCCACCTCGATATTGTAGTGGTATTGCTTGACCAATGCATTACATATGTCATCCCAAGTCTTCTTGTGATTTTTATCGAGATCTAGTAATCACTTAATAGCAGCTCCAGTCAAGGTTTGTTGGAATAACTAAGCAAGAAGCTCGTCGTCCACACTGAAAGGTCTCATGGCACCCACATACATCTTGAGATGAGTTTTAGGACACATGGTGCCATTAAACTTGTCCATGACCGGTATTTTAAATTTTAGTGGAACTCGTGCATTTGGAAAGAGAGCTAAAGAGTCATCATCTATCATGTCCTCATGCTTTTTGATGTTCTTGAGCATTTTTTTCATGACCTCAACTTTCTCCATCAATTTCTTAGCTTCTAGAAAGCTAGAAAAATCTCCACTTTGAAAATGATTCGTAGTGGGAGAGGGAGTGGTTGTATTTAAGTCCACGCTAAGAGAGGTTAGAGTCTTAGGTGCTTTCCCTTTATAGGTGCTTGACTCATTTACACCCCTAATCCAAATCTATCAATTTCACCCATAGATGTCTAAAAAAGATCACCTAGACATCTATATGGTTTCACTTTCCATATCTTTTATACAAATCCATCAATTTCACCCATAAATATCTATAAACGATCATCTAGATATCTATATGGTTTTACTTTCCACATCTTTTACCCAAATCTATCAATTCATTGAAAATATTCTAGCCGCCAGCTTAGATGTTCCTTTGGTCTATTTTCTCACTTTCATTCATTAGCCACATTTTTCCCCTATAAATGTTTAAGAATGATTGCTTAAACATCCTTGTTGTTCTTTGTACCATCTTCCTTTTTCAATCATGTCTCCCACCCAAATATGTCCAAACACCGATCTAAACATCACTTTGGTTCCTTGTACCACCCCTTCTTCCAGGTTCGCTTTCATCATAATTGCCTTACAGACAAGATAATTTTGCTGAGAAGGCAGTTATGAACCTTTAATTTTACACCTCATCATTTAGTCGCAGCTTGATACCTACTAAGATTAGTGCGCTACGCAGAGTCAACGCAGCGGTGGTAGGGGTCAGGAGGTAGCACCCTAAGAGCAAAAAAAGGACTTGCAATCACATTAGTTCGAGGATACTTTATTTTTTTAGACATTGACACTTTTCCTACCCTAACTGGATCTTCTGTATCAGACAATATTTTTTTAAAATTTACTGGATTTTCTCTCAGACTAACTATCTATCTGTTCTAAAATTAATTTTAAGCCTATTGACACAGATCAATAAGATTTTTGAACTCTATAACTATCAAAAACTGATCCGAAAGCCTCAAAAACTGACCTGAGACACCCCTTAAATTAGAGTTGATAGATATCCTGTAATTCTTCTCTTCTTCTCCTTCCAATTACTCTCTAATTAATTAATTAATTATCTCACCCTAACTAAGTTAATTAATCTTTTTAATTAACTAAAACTCTTTTTTTCTTAATTAATTAAAATTAATCACTCAATTAATTAATTAATTAATCTTTTTAATTAATTAATTAATCACTTTTTCAAAATCAAATTAATCCTTTTTCTTAATCCACCTTCATCCAAATTAATTAATTAATCATTTTAATTAATTAATCTATTCATCAATTTCATCACAATAATTAGTTAATTAACTAATTAATCCCCTAATCAATCTAATTACCCAGTCTCAATAAAATGAAATTTCGGTCCGGTAAAACTCTCCATCCAGTAAAAGCAAAGGTATCAGCCTCTTCCTCTCAAAACACTTAAATCAAAATCAATTTGATCAACTCCTAAACCCTTTCACTTAATCGTGGAATGAATTACGTGAGTTTTGATCTCCACTCAATGGGGTACATAGGCACATTTGAAATCTAAATCCAAATCTCAATCGATCTCCTTTTCCCTTTTTAATTAATGTAATTTGTGGATGTTTTATTTTAATTTTCTCCTTACAGTCATACCATACTCATGCATTAATCATGATATTATAATTATCATATAATATTTGTCATTCATGAAATTAATTTTTTAAATCAAATTAAACTTAAGAGATAAATTTAGATTATTTAAAATCAAAAACCCAGTCCCCCAACTCAATCAGTTCAAAGACTAGTGATTTTTATCCTTGGGTAAACTAATTGCAAAATTAATGAATTGGAGTCAATTTAGGTTTTTTCTTTAATGTTTTCCCAACTAAATAAAATTAAGGTGGCGACTTGTAAAATTATTTTCTCAAAAACAACCAAATCGAAACTCGAGGGCATCATTGCTAGTCTAAACTCGAATGAGCATCCCAGTTCTCTCCAATGGACCGAGCTGGTGCTCGGGCGAGGCCTTACAATTGCAAGCACTAATTGAAAAGTTTAAACTTTGATTTAATTAAATAAGACATAATATAATAAACACATTTAATTGGAAATTAATGAATTTATAGATGTTTGAAATTCATAAAATATATTTAATATAAAATGTTATTGCTTTATTAATTCAAATGTTGAAAAAATAATGTTTAACCATAAATAAAACACATAAATTATTTAAAAGAATAAACAAAAACTAACTACAGTCACAATAATGTTCATCTATTGTGAAGAAAGGAATTTCCTTTCAATTTTTTAATTGTGTTAATTTTCTTTTATGAGAAATTAAGTTGAGTATATAAATCTTCTAAGATATCTTAAAAATAATAAATAAATAAGGTAAAGAAGTCCATAAAGAAACACATCAATTTGTTGATATAAAACCTAAAGCAACATATTAACCTTTTTTTTATTAGAATTCAAGATTCCGAACTAAACATATTCACTAATAATAAACTTTGGCTTAAATTTTATCTAGACTCAATTAAGAATTAACCTAAAAAAAATTCAAAAGTAATTTTTTCTCAATTAATTAAAACTGAGTCGATTTCATATTTGAATTGAGAAAAGAGATCTACTCAATAAGGTCAAAACGTATGAATTAGGGAAAAAAGGAAATTTAAATTTTATAATTAGTCATAATTAATTAAATTAAACTCAAAATCAATCTAAAATATCTAAATTCATTGAGTTGCACCTGTAAAGAACTTGAATTCTTAGGTCAAATTCAAGTCCAATCTAGTCCAAATTGAGGAACACCCTACCATTATGGTATTAATATATCAGAAATACAATTTTTTTTATATGTTTCATTTTATTTATAGTTATTGTAGTTATTAATAAACTCCATTTTAATTTTGTTTCAATAAAATTATAATTGTCAGTTTTTTTTAAGGAAATTTAAACACTTGAGCTAATTTAAGTAAAAAAATATATATAATCTGTCTAATATTTGAAAATGCATAGGGTTTTTTCTTTCTTTGGGGAATTTTTTGCTTTTATTATTGAAATTATAGAGAGGAGAAGAAAAGGGATTTTTGAGTATGCACATAGATCTTAAGACAATACAATGGACTTCTTCTTCTTATTCTTGTACATTATTTAGTCCCATTGTGAAAAGCATCCCAGGAAAATCCCACGTGGCATTGGTGGTTACGATCCTCATGAAATCCTATGCTAATGCATTTTGCTAGGCAACATAAATGTTCCCACATGGGGTTGTCATTTGCACACACGGTAAATTATATGGATTTCTACAGAAATCTCGTAAAAGAAACCTCTTCACCAATATAAGCCCGCTCCAAGTTTTTAACTTTCATATTCTATCTTTTCTTCTTACGTTCAACGCTCCTTTCTAAAAAAAAAAAAAAAAATACAAACACTAATCAAAAAACGAGAGAAGGTATTCCATATGCTCGATATCATTGATGATAAAGCAAGTTAATACCTATAAAAAAAATTTAGAGGAGAAATATCCAGTTATAAAAAATTACTATATCATCATTCATGCTCAAGAGTAACACAATCAGTTCTTCATGTGATACCGATGAATTCTTTAATCGTAATCAAGTGAGTTTTGGAAAAGATTGTTTCTTTGTTTTTAGGCTATTTGGTTACTTGTAAAATTATAGGAACTGATAATATAATGAATCTAAATCTTAAATGTTATATTTTTTTTTTTTCAATTTGAGCTTGAAGATATCAAACCCAGAAGTCATTTCTCTATTTTTTTTTTTTATGCTGTGGAAGTTTTAATTTTTTTTAAATTTTTTTAGTTGTTTTTAGTGTTTTGATCAGTTGCTGAGGATATGAGGAAAGTAAAAATTGAAATTCTAGGTTTTGCTCCTTTTCTCTTGGTCTAATTATTATTATTACCTAATGCGACAAACAATTTTTGTTTCATTTAATTTGATTGGAAGTTATCAACTTGACAAAATTTTGTCTTTAGTTTTTTGAAAAAATATTGTTAAAAAAATGACTACTATCTCTTGAGTTTAATAAGAAAAAATGTAGATATAAATTATAACATCTAATGATAGAGGTGATAGCTATGTGTTGTTGTAGGCTTGGTGCTTCGTAAGGCTAAGCACTCATATTAACTGAGATAAGTGGATGAGATCAATACATTGTTATTGTTGCAAAGTTTAGAATATCAATATGACAATTAATTAATTAATTTTAAAAACATCTTATTAGGTAATCTTGGTGTACTATAATTAATTTTCCCCCCTAGTTTGTTGATTTTTATATATGGTAATAAAATAAAATAAAAATTATGACTAAGGTACTTGAAATTAAACAAATTAAATTATGACAGGCTACCATTCAAGGATTTGAGGCTAAGGGATTAAATCAAGTATGGATATAAAAACAAGTATTTGTACATCATATTGAACATAGATAAGAAACCATAAACTATAATGAGTTGTAATGTTAATATAAAATACACAAAAACCGACAATAAACTGGTAATCAACCACAATACACCAAAAATCAACTAATAAAAAAACCAACAATCAATCTAACGAACCACAAAATCAAACTTTGATCAATCAGAAAATAACCTAATTCTCAAACTATTCCATCATCTCTTTGAAATCTTCGAAATTATAGTATTTTCAAAATATTAAAGCTAAAATACACAACAACCAACAATCAATCTGCAATCAACCATAAAATGCCAACAATCAACTACAAATAAACCTATGATACACAAAAAACAACCAGTATTTTAGCAATACTAATGCTAAAATATGCAAAAACGAACAATCAACCTGCAATTAATCTATTATTAACTAACAATCAACCTGTAATCAACTATAAATAAATCTCTAATCAACCAGAAGACAACATAATTTTCAAGCTATTCTATCATCTCTCTCAAATTACAATATTTTAGCAATACTAATGTTGATTCTTAATATATAAAATGAAACAAAAAAAAAACTAAAAACACATGCAAAAAATTCAAGAATGTAAGAAAAAACCAACAAAAAAATAAAATTTATTAAATGAAGATAATCCATCTCATACATAAACAAATGATTTTCACAATAAATAGTATATCTTAAGTATATAACAAGTATATTTTAGGTATATCTTAACAAGTATACTTTAGATACATCTTAAATATATATTAGAAATATATGCTTATGTATTTTTTGGAGACTTGACATCCTCAATCTTTATCCTTGAGCATCATTAACACATGAATCATCATCAAGTATAGACAATAATATTAATTTGAAATATATGAATATTTTTAAAGAATTTGAGAGTAAAATTAAATGTTCATCCTATTCTTTATTTTCTATTTTTATAAACAAAAAAGAAAATATGACATTTGTAGATTAAAGAAAAAAAAGTGACATGTGTAGGTGAAAGAAAAAAATACATATGTAGGTAAAAGAAAAATAAATGTGACATGTGTAGGTGAAAGAAAAATAAATGTGATATGTATAGGTGAAAGGAAAAATAAATGTGACATGTGTAGGTGAAATAAAAAGAAAATATGACATGTATAGGTGAAAGAAAAAAGCAAATGTGACGTGTGTAGCTGAAAGAAAAAAGAAAATGTCACATGTGTAAGTGAAAGAAAAAGAAAATGTGATATGTGTAGGTGAAAAAAAAATATGAAAATCTGACATGTGCAAGTGACTAAAAAAAAAAATTAACAAACGATTTTCAATATTCACAGTATACTATAGGTATATTTTAGTATGTTGTCAGACTCAGACTAGTCTGATCGGTCAAACATGGAAAATCAGGGACCGAAGGCCAGACTGGTCCGGAATTAGCCTAAAACTTGGAATGGCTAAACCCGACCAAAACTAGACCGGTGACCCAGTCGACCCAGCCAGTTTTTTGCAGGTGGGCTGGGTCAATAAATAAAAAAAAAAAATTGCTGGGGCATTGGTCAATCCGAGAAAGGTTTGAATACTCGATTCATCAGGTCCATGAAAGCTGCTGGGGCATTGGTCAATCCGAACAGCAACACAGTGAACTCATAATGACCATATCTCATTTTGAATGCAGTTTTATAAACATCCTCGCCTCGAATCTTTAGCTGATGATATCCTGATCGTAATCAATTTTTGAGAAGTATTTAGCCCCTTGTAATTGGTCGAATAAATCATCAATCCTTGGCAAAGGATATTTATTCTTCACAGTCACCCTATTCAACTGCCTATAGTCAATACACAATCTAAGAGATCCATCCTTCTTTTTGACAAACAGGACTAGAGCGCCCCACGGAGAACTACTTGGTCTAATAAAACCCTTATCAAGTAAATCTTGCAGTTGAACTTTCAATTCATTTAACTCTAAAAGTGCCATCCGGTAAGGCGGTATTGATATCGGTTGAGTTCCAGGTAGAAGCTCAATTGAAAACTCAATTTCTCTATCTGGGGGTATTCCCGGCAACTCCTCAGGGAAGACATCAGAAAAGTCCTCTATGACAGGTATTTTCTTAAGATCACTACCCTTCTTATTAACATCCACTATCTGTGCTAAATATGCTCGACATCCCTTCCTTAACATTCTTTTTGCTCCTATAGCCAAAATAAAACTCATAGGCAAATTACTCCGATTCCCCTGAAATCTAAACTTCTGCCCATATCCTCCTTTAAAATCAATTCTTTTACCCCGACAGTCTATTTTAACATTATGCTGGGACAACCATTCTATACCTAATATAACATCAAATCCTAATATTTCTAATTCAATCAAATTCACAGGAAGTTTTCTACTTTCAATTTCGACAACACAGTCTGCATACATTTGATCTACTATCACCTTATCTTCTAATGGAGTGCTTATAATCAAAGGTTCATGCATAACTTCCTTATCTCTTCCTAACCTTCTAGCAAAATGTGGTGAAATAAAAGAGTGCGTCACACCCCAATCAAACAAAAATTAGCACTTACTGACTGAACAGAAACAATACCTATAACAACATTATTAGAAGATCATGCTTCTTGCTGATTGAGAGCATATACTCTCCCTTGACCCCTACCCTCTGTAGTTTTGACATCATTTAAGGATTGCCCCATTCCTCTTCCTCGTCCTCTTTGGTTGGGGTTTTCTGGTCTATATATCTGGCCAGCAGGTTGTGACACTGCTGTCACTGTCCTTGGATTGACCATCTGCGGACAATCTTTAATGAAATGTCCTATCTGACCACATCTCAGACATACTCCCAAGGCTCTCCTACATTTCCCCTTATGTGGTCTTCCACACAAAGTACATATAGGAATAAATTGGCTCTGTTATCCAGATCAAAAATTACTCACATTATCCGGCGTAGATGTCGCTGAATTACCACTAGTCCGAAACTGATTCTGCCCACTTCCTCGCGATTGATAGGGGGTGGAAACAGTGAAAGTCTGTTCCAAACCTCTATTCTGACCAAAATTACCCCGTTGCTGACTACCCTGCCCCTTGTTCTTATTCTTCTATTTTTGGTCCCTTTCCATCCGTTCTGCTCTCTCTGCCTTATGTCTCGCCTCTATAAGCTTAGCCTTATTAACTAGCTTGGCCATGGTGGAAAATTCAATAGCCACCAAAACATGGTATAACGGAGCTACCAATCCCCAAAATCGGTCAACTCTACTCGCTTCAGTTGGTACGATGTGAGTGGCGTACTAACTTAACCTTTTAAACTCTCGAGCATACTCCGAAATCGATATCCCAGGCCTCTGCTTCAATTGTTCAAATTGAAGTGCTCAATTTTGCCTCTCACCTTCAGACAAAAATTCATTTGTTAATTCTTGTTTGAACTCGTCCCAAGTAGGAGGGTCATCTCCATACGGTCGTTCTTCCATACTTCTTTGAAACTAACTCCATGCTTTACTCAGAAGTTGGACTCCTATTAACTTGATCAACTTCTCATCAGAGCACGTCATCCTCTGGGCTATTTTGTCCATCTCCTCCAAAAATTTCTGGGGATCCTCTCCTTCTTCTCCTGAAAATTCTGGTGGTTTGAATTTCTTCAAATCGTGCACCGTAACTCCTTCCTCCAGTAACATTCATCTCCTCACCCTACGTGGTGCTCGTGGTAAGATGGGAGGTCCGTCATCCTCTTGTGGTGTAGGTGGCACCATAGGTGGTGGTGGAACTTCCTGACGTTGTCGTCTTAAGTCCAAAAGTTCCTGCCTCATCGCTTCACATTCTTGTCGTAATGCTTCCATATTTTCTGGTGATCTTGGTCCTCCACCACTTGCAGCACGCTACCTTGATCGGAAAGATTCCTGATCAGTATTCTGAACAGACGCAGCATTAGATGCTGTATCTGGAATGAGGCTATCAGCTTCTTGGGACCCTTGTCCCTCCGGCTGAGCGATCTTGTAGGGCAACATCTATGCCGAAATAATATGCATAGTGTCATTCACCCTTCCAAATTTTGATATTCAAAATATGCAAAATTATACATACATATTAATCATCAATTCACTTTACTCACATCATCTCATTATTCATACATGTACCGTTTGGCCATTGCATATAATTCACAGAGCAAAATCATTATCATATAATAACCATTTTCATATAAACATTATAACGTCTTCATTATTGTTTCTTTATTCTATAAACATACACACATATGTACAAATACTACACAACTATAGCATTCTTTTAGTCACCCTAAGTTTAGATCATCCCTAACATTTTTTTTTTATACACATAAAGCATACTATGCCCAAAATGTGATCATGGTCTACCTACCCATAACCTATCCCCTACTCCTCAGATTCCTTCTAATCATTTGAGGCCTCTCTCTATCTTGGCCCCACTTGCCTACGAGCCGTAGACATCATAGATGAGGATAGAAAATGTCTCCTTACAGGATAACTCTCCTCAGAGTGGTCAAATCTTCCACATGCAGCACACAGATGCTCAGGAAATCCCGGCATCAAATCTCTAAGAGGTGGAATTAGTTATGCCTCTGGGTTCCTATACCTATTACTAATCCTTGCCAGCTCCCACTTTAAGTTCCTCACTGTCCTCCTCAGGTTAAGTACTTCATTCTGCAACATATGAAGCTCTCTCATAATCTCTTCATTCTTAGTCTTCATCCTAACTACCCAAATAGGATCAGGATCCTCCTCTGGATCAGTCTCCTCCGAATCAGGATAAGTAACTGAGGCTGCATCAGATACATCCCTCTCCTCAACAGGATTACGAATCCTTAACATCTACACATTACTAGGCGTAAACAACATTTCACAACTTATGAATATCATATAATAACAACATATAAAATTCCACAATTATCACAGAAGGACGATAACTTAATGTATAATGTTGATGCGGATCTAACTTAACAAAATACTTTACTGACAACAATGAATCCTATGCTCCATGGTTTAACTTATACCTAAAAATAGGCAAAAAGACTCAAATCTTCGCTCAGATACCACCTTTGTCACGACCCATCTTTGAGCCGTGACTGTTCTAAGGTATAAGGAGACGTAAGGTCACCTAAACTCGTAGAACAATCTATAACTTATAAGCTGTTACTATCACGTTATCCTTAACCCAAGATCATAGCCATAATTCTTATTCCTTATTACCGATACCGTGTTGATTACCTATGTAATAGTCATTTATCATTTAAATTCATTTTCATGCTTATCGCTTTTGAACTCTATTTTCCAATATTTTAATTGCAACTCAAGTGAATAGTACTTATGTATTTGAACTGTATTAAGGTGATATCCAACCACACATACTAATAATATTCTAAATTATACCATTATTACAGACTTTAACAAAACATGGAGCTCTAGAGTGAAACCTCTAAAATACCACATAATATGTACATGATGATACCAAAACTAGCATTGCAATTTCCAAGCGAAGACGTAGAACTTGGAATTTACCTTGCCGAACTATCAACTGGTCCTGAAAATAAATAACTATGGGGTGAGATAAATCTTAGTGAGTACAAAATAATACTATATAAAATAAACAAATGGTATGAGGTCTCATGATGATTTCTTATAGCAATAAAATAAAACGGATCAAGAGTTATTCTTATGGAATACTTTTCCTTATATACTAAATATTGTATTTTTAGCAGAACATTTCCTTTCTTAGAAACGGGGTGTTTCCCCCAAAATCAATCGAGTGGTGGCCTACGCGTTGCTCACTCCCCCATTCCTAGTCACACGTACAACTGATCAGGTCATACGTACTAGAGACCTTAAACCCTTCCCAGCTAAGGTTCAGATAATCTTTACCCTATCCGCAGGTTCATTACCATTGTGCACAAGGTTTGATGTATTGCCCCACATCAGAGGGGTATTCTGCTTATCATGATATCATTATAACATTTTATTTCTCTATCCATAAAATGATTCAATGGATAATATATCAATAAATAATCAAAATCCTTATCATTGATCATATTATGAGATTAAGCAATAAGGCTCATTTGGCCAAGTGCCATAAAGGATATTCAATTCAATAATCGGTAAAGCATATCATGCATGCCAAGGAATTGCATTGCATTTCAATTAGGAAAATGATTCAACATTCATACTTATATTTAAAGCACAAGTAATATAATATTATTAGGTGCTCACCTCTTATTCCTTAGCTCCTATACTAATAGTCCTAACGAAGATTATAACGAGGTTCCTCGGTATCCTAAGCAATGCCTTTGCCTTTCGATTCTACAAATACACCCCAAACAATTGTATATTAATTTCTACTCCTATAACTTGCTAATCTAATTCTAAACTCAACTTAACACAAACTTCCTACTATTAATTACCAAAACACATTCCAATACATTAAACAATAACATACATAAACACATTAATTATTTAATCACTTTATTCCAAAATCCCATGTTGTCCAAATTCTTTCACCAAAATAATTAGGTTCCTTTTCTTTCCTAATTCCTTAATTAAATCCTATATTCATCAATTGAAACCAATGCAATTAATTTTCTAACATTTAGGGGAATTAACAAAACTCAAAAATCAAAATCTCCAATTTGGTATATTCCAATTAGAGTTGAAAAATCATTTTCATCAACCACATTTCAAATTGACTTCATAAATATCAAATTGAATCAATTACAAGCTTATTTAGCCAATTAATCTTAAAAATTCAAGTTTAAATCTTGAAACTCCCAATGTGACTCAAACTCCAAGATTTAGGAAAAATTATCAAATTCATTTTCAAACTTCAAATTAAGCATGGATTTATCAAATTAATACTCAAACAATCAATATTCATACACCAATTGAAATTAATCTCTTTCAATTCCCATAAACCCTAACTTTACCAAATTTGGATGATTTGGGGAAAACCCAAAATTTCTCAATCAAGTCTCAAATTGATCTTTCAAAGATAAAATTAATGTCATGCAAAGCCTACCACAACAATCAAACATCAAACTACACTTCACATTACACACTTCCCTTATATCATGCATTATGCCTTCAAGAATTTCAATTTTTGAATAAAGTCTCTAAATTCAAATTTTACATTTTTAAACCACTTTTCAACATCCCAAATAACCTTAGATATTGTTAAAAAAAAATTTAGACACTTCCCCTAAAAATCCTAGTTTGGCTTAAACCTACCTAAACTTCCTCCTTATTGATTTTTCATGCTTCCCTTATTATTATTCACCTATTAAACCCCAAATCCTTAACTCCCATTCTCATATTTCATCACTTAACATGCCAAACTAACTCTTATTTAAATCATTCCACCAAAATCCAATCATAGAAATTAAAAGAAAAGAAATAGTTACTAACAATCTATCACACTTAGGCTAAGAAAAGAAAGGAATCACTTAAGTAATAATCTCACCTTGAAATGCTCCAAATTTAGCTCTAAATTGAAGAAAAAGTTGAGAGGTTTTTAGTCTTTGGTGAGGGTGAAAATTTTTGGTGTAGGTCACAAATGAAATGGTTTAACACATTTTCATTTTATATACAAATAGGATCAATGGTGGTGATTTAATCCTACAAGATCAATGGTCACATTTTTGCTTAAAATGGAGGGCTAAGATTAATCAAGGTGGATGATTGAGATGGCCCTTAGGTGTATGGTGACTAAGCATCATAATAATGAATCCCATCATCACCAAAATGAACATAGACATGGTGATGGAAAAGTAGAGAGCTTAGGTGTTAAAGTTGACATAAGTCAACAAATGTGGCTAATCTAACTCCTTCTTACCCTAACTCTTTATTAACTTGTTCTAACCCTAATTTGATCAAGCTCCACCAAAATAAGAGGCCTTAGGGCCGGCCACTCCATGGGCTTGGGCTTGGGCTTTAAGTCTAAAAGCCCATCAATAAGCCCACCCGAAAATGTTTCCCGAACTTAAAAATTTTTCGTAACTTTTTCCCTTCCCTTTCACTTGGCATTTTAAATCTTACCTTCCCATATCATAATAAGCTTAAACTAATCCATATTGCCTACAATTAATTTAATAAAACATATAATAAATATTCATATTTCATAAAAATATACACTCAAGCACTTAGCACCAACAAGAGTTTCTGTCATCCTATCACTACGTCATTGATACTATACTCATAAAATTTATATTTTATGGCATTATTATAACTCTGATGAGCTATGGAGACCTTGGGTATTACAAAGTACTATATTTCATTTTAAAGCTTTAGATAATAATCTTACTTTTGTCCCTAAAATTGACCCAAGGACCATTGATGAGGCTCTTAATGATGAGAGTTGGCTGATTGCTATGCAAGAGGAACTCAACCAATTTAAGAGAAACAAAGTTTGAGAACTTATTCCTAAACCCAAAGATCATCCCATTATTTGATGTAAATGGGTTTATAGAAATAAGTTAGATGAGCATGGTTTCATCACTAGGAATAAAGCTAGATTAGTTGCCAAAGGGTACAACCAAGAGGAAGACATTAATTATGATGAAACTTATGCTCCGGTAGCAAGATTAGAGGCTATTAGGATTTTTCTTGCTTATACATGTCATATAGATTTTAAACTTTTTCAAATGGATGTTAAAAGTACTTTTTTAAATGGATTTATTAAGGAGGAAGTTTATGTTGAGCAACCCTCTGATTTTGAACATCATGAACTTCCCAATCATATTTTTAAATTACCCAAGGCCTTGTATGGTTTGAAACAAGCTCTTAGAGCTTTGTATAAAAGGCTAAGTACATTTCTTTTGAAAATGATTTTGTTAAGGGGAAGGTTGACACAACACTTTTTGTAAAACGGCACAAAAATGACACTTTAATTGTTCAAATTTATGTTGATGATATTGTATTTAGTGTTACTAACGAGCATCTTTGTGAAGAATTTGCCAAGTGTATGACTAGGGAATTTGAGATGAGCATGATGGGTGAGCTCAAGTTCTTCCTAGGACTACAAATCAATCAATGCAAAGATGGTATCTTCATCAACCAATCTAAGTATACAAAAGAGCTTCTTAAGAAGTTTGGCATGGATGGTTGCAAAAGTAGTAAGACTCTAATAAGCACATCAACTAAGCTTGACAAAGATGAAAATGGTAAGCCTATAGATGAGAAGAAGTATAGAGGTATGATTGGTTCTCTTTTCTACCTTATGGCATCTAGACCCGATATAATGAATAGTGTTTGTTTGTGTACATGCTTTCAATCTTGTCCTAAAGAATCTCATTTGCATGTCGTTAAAAGAATTTTGAAATAGTTACATGGCATATTGCATTTAAGGCTATGGTATCCTAGAAATTCAGCTTTTACAATAATTAGATTTTCGGATGCGGATTATGCTAGTAGTTTGCTTGATAGAAAAAGCACTTCTGGAACTTGTCATTTTCTTGGTGAATGTTTAGTTTCATGGTTTAGCAAGAAATAAGTTTCGGTAGCCTTGTCCACCACCGAAGCGAAATATGTAGTGGCGGGTTGTTGTTGCACTTAAGATCTTTGGATGGAACAACAACTCAAGGACTATGGTCAAGTGATTGACCACATTCCCATCAAATGTGATAACACAAGTGCCATAAATCTTTCCAAAAATCCCATCCAACATTTTAGGAGTAAGCATATAGACATTAGGCATTATTTCTTGAGAGATCATATGCAAAATGGTGATGTTGAATTAGAATTTATTGATACAACTAATCAACTTGCTGATATTTTCACAAAACCCTTAAATAAAGAAAGATTAAATTTCATAAAAAGGGAAATTGACATGCTTGATGGAAGCTCATTGCCTTAGATTTTCAAAATTATATAAAGTTTTTCATATTCATCAAAATTTTATGCATTTTATGACATTTATCTTTCATATTTTACCTTTTTATTTAAATCTTGAATTGAGGTGACACTTAAATCAATTAAATTTATATATTTTACCTTATGCATTTTTGTTGCATGTTAGTTGCTTTATGGTTGATTTTGGCATATTTGACTTCAATTGCTTGAATTTCTTTTCAATGACTTGTTGATATCTTAGTATATGAAATGTACAATTACATCTATTTTGATCTTCAATCATAATGGCAATTACATTGCATATCACTTCACTGATAAGTTTTTCAAAAATTTTTGCTTTTTAAAATTCGCGGTTGCTACATATAAATTGCAGTCGCAAAATTTAAATTTATAGCCATTATTGATCAGCCTTTAGAGTCTCACCCATAATTGTTGAATCGTGGATGCAATTTTTAAATTTTTCAAAAATCATGGTCACGACTATATAGTCGCAGTCGCGACTCAGTGTCTGACAGCATTCAAAACTAGCTATTTTTCAATAGACAAATTTGCATTTAATTCAAAAACTAGCTGTTTTTTGTTCATTTTGGACCTAATTTTGGCCTATAAATACCCCACTATTGCAATTTTACTTATTTTTTGCCACTCCAAACTCTTTATACTTCAATTTCTCTTACTCTCTTACTATCTTCTCACATTTCCTCTTTCAAAGTTTACAAATCTCTCATTTTCTTCCAATTCTTCTTCATCCATGGCTTTTAGGAAAAGCTCTAGGAAGGGAAAAGAAGCCTAAACCTCCCAAACACCCTCTCCTTTAGAACTTATGCAGGGAATCACTCAAAAAGAGAAACAAAACTTCCTTAGGATCCAAGATAAAACCAACTTACCCACCAAAATACCTAGCCTTGTGTGTTTCAAAACCTTGGGTATTAAGGATAGCATTATTGGCTTTCTCAAAAATCTTGATTGGGGAAAGTTTGTCTTTCTTGATGATGATGGCTATAAAGAATTGACAAGGGAATTTCTTGCCATTCTTGTTGTACACCAAAAACTCCATCCTACCCGTGGTCACTATGCCATTGATTTTCGTTTCTTTAGCAAGCTATATGAGCTTACACTCCAAGACCTTGCTAACATTTTTGGCCTTCAAACCGAAGGGGCCTATACCTCTAATGATTTCGCTTTTGAACTCAACCCATTTTGGACCAAAATTTCTATAGAGCCTAAATTTGATCCAAAATCCTCCCTTGCCAAGCACATTAAAACCCTTACCATTTGGGTCCTTTATAGGATAGTCACCATTTTCGTAAATGCTAAAGGGGATGGGAATGAGAAAATTTCTCAAAAAGACCTTTTCTTTCTTTATGGTCTTGTCAAAGGAAAGAAAAGTCAAACTACTCGATTTTTAGTTAATCAATTCCTTCACCTATCCTTCACCAAAAAAGGTGCCATTTTACTCTCTTCCCATATCACCACCATAGCAAAGCACGTTGAGGCTCTCTTTCCACCCAACAAAGCCATTTTCCAACATCCAATTAAAAAATCCCTCATTAACTTCTAATATATAATCAATGCTAAGGCATTGAAAGAACAAGAAGGGATGTATGAGCATCTTTTTAGAGAAGTTGGGGTCAAGCAATGACATGAAAAAGGCCAAGAGTGGTGATAGGTGAGTCTAGCCAAGTTAGAGAAGAAGAACCCTAAATTGCCCCCATTGTCCCTCTACCTCAACCACAAAATGAAACCAATAGACTCCTTCATAAATTATTAAGGAGACTTTTCCTTTTAAATCACATTCACCAAGGCATCTTTGAGATGCAAGGTCATATAAGTCTCCCTCAATGTAATTTACAAGAATGGGAGTTTAGTGAACAAGAGGAGGAGACACATGAGGAGGCCTCTCATGAAGAAAAAGAGGAGCCTAAGGATGGAGGAGATGATTCTTAGATTTTTTTTAAAAATTTCTTCTTTCTTTTGTTTATCTTACCTTTTTTCAAATTTTTCCTTATGTTTTATGTATTCTATTGTGGCATTATCAAATTTCAAATTAATGCATTGTATATTTCTAAATTTTGATCTTGTGTGTCTTTGATATTGCCATTCTATTTTTCTTTATTGTATGCTTTATAATTTTCAAATTCTTTATGCAATTCATTCTTTTTGATATTGCCAATGGGGGAGAAATATAGAACTTAAATAAACTCAAATAAACATTATTTGATTAAAGATCTACTTTGAGAATATGTTCTCCACTTTATACTTTTTGTCATTTGTTGCATAAATTGAGGGGGAGAACTTTTGACTTTAATGAATTGAATGTTATTTTATATTTAAGTTTAATTTGATTGTCAAAATAAAAAAGGGAGAGATTGTTGACTTATAGTCAAATCTCTATTTTGATCTTATCAATTAGATTGAAGCTATCTAATGTTTACTTTTAAGTGTTTATTTTATAGACTGTAACATATTTGATAGATTGAATTTCAAAAGTACTTGAAATCTCCCAAAGTCTTTGGTTAGCTTCTGAGTTGCGCCCAGCATAGCACAATCGCAACCGCGACCTTTAAATCACAACTGTGACCCTCATATCATGACCAAGATGATCAGAAGGCTGTTTAGTTTAATTTTCAACTTTGAGACACAAAATGAATTGCGATCTCAGTCATGACAGTGACCAATGGCGCGATCCTTGATTTGCGACCGCGAATTAGTAGTCGCGACCACAAAATTCATATAGAAATCCATACTTGCAATGGATAATTGAAGAACTAACGAGAAGATACCATGTGTTATCTAACCGTTGTGGATTATGAAGATTGCGACCGTGAAATATTGATCTCCACCACGAAAATGGAGTTGCGACCTCAAAAAAGGCTTAGCGACCATGACCCAGCTCTAACAAAGCATTTAATGCAAGATTTTGTGGCTTTTGTGAGCATCTTTTTTAGTAACTCTTTGTAATGGGAATTTGGAGGGAAGAAGCTATAAATACCCCCTATAAATACCCTTATAATGATCCAACAACGTTCATTTAAGCCAAACTCTTGCAATTTTAATTCTCAAAGCCTTTACCTTTTAATTATTATTATTTGGTTATTGTAAGAGCATTGATAGCCAAAGGGTTGAGTGTTAGCATTGAAAACACATAGTATTGGGTTAAGAGTGAGCCCATAGAAAACTCTTGTATATGTTTATGTGTAAGCCTAAGGGAAACACTTATAAAGGTGGTGTGTTAGCCATTAAAACACATTGTAAGTTTGGAGTGAGCTTGAAACTCCTTTGTAAGTATCAACTAGTAGTAGAATACCCAATTGAGATTGGGGAGCGGACGTAGGGTTCGTTAACACCCAAACCACTATAAAATTGATTGTGTTTATTCTCTTCTCCTATCTCCTTCTAACTAATTTTTAATTTCCCACCAATTCAACCTCCTTTTTGGTGCATATGGGCAAACATTTAATATATCAGTACATTAAATATTACTTTAAGTTAAAAATTAATTTCTTATTTTATCATGCAAATCCCATGAATTATTGGTTATTCTTCTCTTAAGCAATAAGACTATTTTGTTCTATTCTCTGTTTTTTGAGGCAAAACAGAGACCTAAATTGATCCTCAAAACAGCAACAATAAAAAAATGACAATAGTATAATAGGAGCAACACTAACAAAGAGTGTTTTATATAAAAAGAGAAAGGAGTGATTGGAGAGAAAATGATAAGAAGAATCAAAAAGTTGGATTTTGGGTTTGTTATTTTTTATAAAGGTGTTGCCTTTATTTTTTTTTTCTTTTCTTTTTTTGAAGTAGTCAAAACCCAAAAAGGCCAGTTGCATGCAATTATAATTGATTACCTATGTAAAAAAAAATAAATAAAACATGATGAAAACAAAACTTGAATGCAAGGAAAATAGGAAATGTTCAAAACTTTTGAAGATGGAAAGTGGCAAAGAAGAATAATCTAAACTTAAAGAGGGATAACATTGTGCTTTCAAAAATTCAAATATTCAAAAAAAAAAAAAGTGAAAATATAATTTATTTATAATTATTTTTTAGAACTTTTGATTTGTATATAAGAAGTTAAGGGAAGGACGAATAGTGGGTTAAACTGCCAACGAAATTTTCAAACACAGCAAAATGAAAGAGTAAAGATAAATGTAAACACAAAAATGTATAAAAGTAAAAAAAGAAAAAGCAAAGCAACGTAAAAAGGATTTAGCAAAAAAGTTTTAAAAAAAAAGGAGAGTATACATGTAAAGTTTTTAAAAATTAGGTATATGATATAATTTCTTCTAAATTATACAATAAATCTATGTCCATGTTGCATCATGAATCCAGATCTAAAATATACGCGCGGAAAATTTGCTAACATGAAGATGCACAAATTTTTTTACAATTCTGTTAACGAGTTTTATTCTTTTTTTTTGTTTTTTGTTTTTCAATTTTTTTATTATTTGATTTTTTAAGGTATCTAACATTCTAAAAAAATTATAAATGGACCACAAAATCTTTTATATTAAGTGCTAATTATTTATTTTTATTTTTATTTGTTTCAATACTTGGAATTAAAATATAATAATTATTTTTATTTCTCTCATATAATTATTATTATAATTTTAATTAAATATATTTAAATAGTTAAAAATAATTATTATAAAATATTTAATAACTAAAGTTATTGGAGTAAGTATGTTAAATTTTTATTTATTTTTTTTTGTACATTGATATTTGAACTTGAAGTACATTACTATTATATTTAATAAAAGATATATTTTATTATTAACTGATCGTTCAAATGTAATATACAGTACATGCAATTTAATACCAATGTATATACATTTAAGCAATAATATACAAATAGTTAGAAAATTATGTATATACAGTTAAATTACAATGTATCTCTAGTACATGACTAATGTACGTAGACTAATTGTTTTTAGCAATAATATTGTAATTAAAAATATATTTTATTATTAATTGATAGTTTAAAAGTAATGTACATGCAATTCAACATCAACATACATGCATTTTAAGTAATAATATACCTATAATTAAAGAGTCATGTATATACAGTTAAATTATAATATATCTCTAGTACAAAACTAATATATATAGACTAATTGTTATCATAATATTTTTATCATTATTATTAACTGACAGTTCAAAAGTAATGTACATGCAATTCAACACTAATATATATGCATTTTAAGCAATAATGTACATATAGTTAGAGAATCATATATGTGCAATTAACTTACAATATATTTCTAGTATAAGACTAATGTATATAGACTAATTATTATAAAAATATTTTTACAGGCTGGTCAATAATTATCATTGTCATAATAATGTTTAGATACAAAAGTTTTATAGTTCCAGAAAGAAATGGTGTCCTTTGTTTAATAAAAACTATTATTTTGGTGGTGTTTTGTCATCACAAAGTAGTGAGACTACCACTAATTCTGTGTCTAAATGATTTTTTAAAACTGTTAGTTTATGTGATTTCTATAGTTTATTTAGATATATTTAAATATATTTATTAGAATTATAATAATTATTAGATGAGATAAATAAAAATAATTTATATATTTAATTATAATAATTCAAGTTCAAGTAGTATTGAATGAACAAAAATAATAATTAACATTTAAAATTAAGAAAAAACGAAAAAACTGTGAAAAAATAAAAAATAAAGAAAAAAACAAAAACACGCTAATAGAATCGTAGAAAAATTTACACATTTTCATGTCTATATATATTGTGAACCCGGTTCATGATATATCATGAATACAGGTTAATCATATAATGATCTTGCCCACACCCTACCTACATGGTCTAGGCTGATTTTAGAGCCCAAATATTATAATTAATTAAACATTAACCGTCAGCATAGATTTAGTCATTTTAGATTTAATGTCCGCTTATTTTATATATGTATGTATATCTATTTTAATCTATGCTATTAGAGTATTTTTCAGATTAATATATTCATCAATTAAAATTAAATATATTTTCTAAACCAACGCAAAAAATACTCTAAGACTATAATAATTAATAAAGACAATTTTTTTTTTTTTAGTAAAATAGATATAAAACATACTTTGAAAGTCGATTTGAAGGGCACAATAAATCTGCAAAATATGAGATAAATTTACAAATATTTAAAGATAACATGTAGGAGATAATCCAAAATATAATAGAACGTATCATAAAGAAAGTGTCATAATTATATATTTACCAATGAATTGTAAGCAGTAATTAAAAATTTTACAATTTTATTTAATTAAATGAGACTTAATACAATGAACACATTTAATTGAAAGATAATGAATTTATAAATATTTAAAATTCATAAAACATATTTTATATAATGTTCTGTACAAAATTAATAAAAAATAATTCAATATGAATTTTATGCAAAAATATACAAGTATAAAAAATATGAACGTTTGATATAAAAAGTTAAAAATTTAAATAATATTACTATTAATTCAGTACATGCAATGTTTTATCATAAATAAAAAAAATTATTAAAAGAGCAAAATAAATAAATAAATAAAACTATAGTTACAATAATTTTCATCTATTTAAAGAAAAGAATTTCCTTTCATTTTTTAATTACGTTAATTTTTTTATGAAAAAATAAGTTGAGTAGATAAATATTCCGAGGCATCTTTAAAAAATAAAAAAATGTAAAGAACGGTGTGAACTTTATTTTTATAATAATAATTTTAATTTTATATCAATTAAAATTAAAATCTTATTTAATTAAATTAATTTTTTAATAATTTTTTGCAATTTCATAAACCAAAATGAGTAACTGAATCAAATTTTAATATTATAATATTGCTATTTTTTTTTGTTAATTTTCTTAGGTTGTTTATAAATTTGTTAAGAGATTTGGTATCATAAAGATTCATCTGTGCTTGCATATTAAAAATGTACGCAAAAATCAACTTAGTTATGGTAATAATTTTTTTACAAATTGAAAAAGAGGATTCATTTATTTTTTTTTTTTTTTTTTTGTTATAATATAAGGCTTGTTTATTTAATATTATTTTTCAGCGAATTTTGTCTATTTTATTTTTTTTAATTCTTCAACTCAGATCAACTTATATTATTATCTACGTCAATCAGTTATATTAATTTTATCCAACAAATCAAAATTTTCCATCACAATCTATCCTTTAGCTGTAAAATAATACAAAAGTCAAAACGAGAATTTTATTCTTAAAAGAGTCTAACATTAAAAATATATACATTAACATAATAAAAACATGGTTCTGTTGCCAAAAGAGACCAACATAAAAGAGGAAAAAATCCTTTGCAAAATACGAACAACATATGAGAGGCAACATCTCATATAAAGTCAGAAAAAACAAAAGCAAAAACCACGAAATAGCTAGATAACACTAAACTTGCCCACTGACTGCTTAATCCTTGGAAGGATTTTTTGAAAATAGAAACATCATATAAGAGGCAACATTCCATGTAAAGTCAGCCAAAACAAAGGCAAAAACTATGACATAGCCAGGTATCATCAAACTCTTTCCACTGACTGCTTAATCCTTGGAAAGATTTTTTGAAGCTTCTTATATCTCATCTTAAGGTTAAACAATTGTCTAGCAAGTCGCTCGAGCAGCATTTAATTTTCTATAATCATCATTAATCACATCCTCATAAGCAAGCTTCACATGAACCAAGTCTTTATGGTTATAGTCAATTATATCGTGTATAATTGATCTTCAAATGATCGAGAGCAAGGATACATGCTTTATATTTAGCATCTTGAGTACTTCCATTACTAAGACTAATATTATAATAAATAGATTTTGCCCCAGTGTCATCATTAATAAAGTAATGCACATTGCATGAAAAAAGGCCTTCTTCAAGAGTCGCATACTCATAAGTAGGTGTAGGTAACTCAAGTTGCTATAGTATATTCTCTAAAATCATATCTATATTTATGTTAATACAAACCATATGTGAAAAAAGGGTGGGGAAAAAAGAATAAATTAGAAAAAATGCAAAATAAATGGACAGATGAAGCAATATCAATCAATAGATATGGTTACACCAAAAATAATGGTTGTAAAACAAATATATATTAAAAACAATACTCTAAGATATTAAAAAAAAAAAAAGGAACAGAAAATATACCTTTGAAACAATTGAGTGATGGAGAGGAGCAATACTAACAGCAGCATCCTTTAAAACAAAAAAAAAAAAAAAAAAAAAAAAAGGTAAGTGAAAAAAGAAAAATGAAGAAGCTGAAAACGAAATTACAACATATAAAACACTGTAGTACAGAAGCAATAAATAATGACAAAAACAAAATATATAAAAGACATGGTAGAAGATAGAAACAACATGGATTGTTAAGTGAAGAAAGAGTAAAAAACAATGATAAAACAATGACATGCAAATAGGTAAAACAAATAAAGAATGACAAGAAGACAAAGGGGGAATACAAATGAAAATACGGAGCAATAAGCTGCAAGAAGAAATTTCTTTTTTATTTTAAAAAGGTTAGGTGTGGACAAACCCAAAAGCAAACTAAGAAAAGTCAGATATAGAAAAAGAAAATCAAAAGAGGGGTAAGCAGAAGCTCTGGAACTATAAAGTATGCTTATAAAAAAATAAAGAATGCAGATAAAGCATTAAATACATTAAAAGGATGGGCCCTATGATTGTGGGATGTAAAAGCTAAGCTACTGATAGTGAACCCAAGGACTCACAGTATTCTTGACCACATGCATGGACAATAAATAAAACATAAACAACTCAAAGAAACAGTCACTACTTATAGTAAAATCTATAGCTGGCCATTGAAGCAAAATAAATAAATAAAATTAATTAAAAATCAGATATAAGATTTACTCAAAAGCAATTATAACATAACATTTAATGCACCTGGAAAACAGAAATATTCACTATTCGTATGCATTTTTCCCATGCAATACCCAAATGTCCAATCCAAGTGCACTTCCCAATACGCAACATCTAAGTGGCACAATTCAGAAGGAGACTCGAGCACGAGAGAAACCTATTTAGCCACCCACTCCTCCATAAATAATTAGAGATAAGGGTATAAATAAATAGAGCGAAACCGAATTTTAATTTATTTAAATTTAATTTTTATTTGTTTTTAAATTTTAATTTTGAATTAAATTTAAAAATTATATTCAAATTTAATTCGTGTAAAATTGAAGTCGAGCTCAAACTCAACTAAAGCTCGACTTATTGATAAATTATAATTGAGTGAAATTAAAATTTAATTTATTATTAAATTTATTTATAACTTATCAAAATACTTAATTTTCTAAATATTTATTTCTAATAAAATAATTATAATAAAAATACTTAAAAATAATATAAAAATAAAAACATCCAATTAGTGAAAAAAATATAATTATAAAATTAAGTATTACATGTATTATAAAGATATTAATTAATAAAAAAATATTTTATATAATATGAAAATATTAGATTATGATAATAAGGAATATATATACTTTAGTCAATTTAACTTAGTAAAAAGTTTATAAAAGTGTTAAAATATATTTTTTGAAATGTAAAAATTATTAAATTAATAATAATAATAATAAAACTATTTATGAGCCTATTAATCAAATTTTTTGCGAGTTTATAATCGAACTATTCACGAACTTAATCGAGTTGAGTTTCATTTTATTCAAATTCGGTTCATTTATTCACCAAATTTTAAAATAAAACTTAATTTGACTCGTTTATAAAATAATCTCAATATGATAAAATAATACCAAATTATTTGTGAATTAGTTGGCTTATTTACAGCTCTAATCGGAGATGCCCATGCATGGATCTTTAACCTCATATAAAGAAATTGTATAAAATCCGATCTGTACGATGCATGAGCAATGAGAGACTTTCAGTTGATTGTTAACAAAGGAGGTTCCCTCCACAGTGGATTCATTATGTTCCTCCTCACTTAAATATCAAAAAGAAAAACTACAACCCAAGAGCATAGATTTACAATTCCATGCTCCCTCTCCCGAAGGAGGAAAACTAAAACCACAAAAAAAAAAAAAAAATAACAATAATAAATAAATAATAAATAATAATAATAATAATAATAATAATAATAAAATAAATCTCTGTAAGGAAAAAAAAAAAAAAAAGGAATAAAAATAGAGGATGCCGTCAACCCTCTCCCTTCCCATTTGAAAGAGCAAAGACAGGTAGGTAGGAACAGTAAACATCAAAACCAAAAAGACAATCTAGGCCTAGAAACGGTACTGCTTCAATAGAAAAGGAAGAAAAGAGGGGAAAATAGAAAAACAAAATAATACATTGAATGAGGTAGTTGGATCAATAGCCAAAATTTTAAAGAAGACGATACAAGTTTCTTATAATAATAAAAATGTCTTTCAATATAATAAATAATATTTTTATTCAGTTAATTAAAAAAGAAAAGAAAAATTCTAGTAACTTGGCAAAGAAAAACAAAAATTCTAATATAAATTATCTTAAATTAAATTATAGTAATAATTTGAACTCATAATTTTAAAAATAAATACAATGTAAGAAAAATAGATAAATTATTTTAATTTTTTATATAAATAACACAATTGCTTATTAACATCACATAAAAAATGATATTTATATTATTTTAATATTGATTGATAGTTGATGCTGTAAAAAATGCAAATGCATTTTTTTTTACTTGAAAATGTATCACTCGAATAAAACATTAATAGATTCAAAAAACTAAATTCAACAATTCCTTTAAATCTTGAGATAAATCAAATTTAGTATATTTCATATAACATTTTTGCTTTCTAGTTGCTTGAAAAATCAATTTTATTTATTTATTTATGTATTTTATTTATAAAACTTGTAGCAAACATGCCATAAAGATTTGAAGTTAGAAATACTTTGTTGGATGCAAGTCCACCATCACATCTGAAAATCTATAATTTGGTTATATTGAAAAAATCTAAATTTTACCTTTTGATCTCTTATGAGTTGTAAATGAAAATTTATTTTGTGATAATCATTTTTATGTAGTGATGCTGACTGCACTCAAGACCTAAATGCACCATTGGCATTGCATAGATGGCAAGCAGACGTAGATTGTTTAAATGGTTGGATTTGCATGTATCATTGATGAGAATTCATCACCATTGGATTAGATTTTGCTGATATTATATATTCATTATCAAATTACTGATAAAGAAACTAAACATCATTGGTCAAAAATATCCAATATTTTTCTATATTCTCGAACTATGTGTTTACCAGTAGGTCTCTGAAGTCTTGCATGCTTCCATAACAATGGACGAGTTGAATCCTAAAATAGAAATTAAAAGATAAATTAAAAGGCAACTTTAGCAAACACTAAAAAACAAAAAAGGAATTTGAGATAACTTCATTCGCATGTTACAGTTCAATTGAAACAATCACTCTGCTGCTTCATCGATTTAACCCAAAAAAAAAAAAAAAAAATAGACTTCCTTTTAAACAGAAATCGAAAAAAGAAAGCAACTAATCCTGATATCCATAATGGCTTCAAAATTAAACTTAAAAATTTATCAAAGATCAAAGGGCTAACCAGTAACAAAACCTTATTTCAAAGGGAGCTATAAATGACACCCACCATCAAAATCTAGTTTTCAAATTTGAAGACTATTTAAGTGTGAAAACCTATCAAATAATGATAGAGGGGATGCACAGGTAATGATTATTAATTATCCTTTCTGATTGGTACGAGATCAAAATAAAGGAGGATGGGCCGGATCTTCTTTGATGGGCTTGGATGCGCGTATCTACAAAGAAGAGAAAAATGATCAAAGGAGAGCTAGGTCTTTTGCCTGGCGAAGACCCTCCGATGATCAAGTCAGTATCGAGAAGGTATTGATTCCCAAGAGGTTATCTCCTCTTGAGTTTCAGAGTATTTTTAATAAGAGAAAGGAGGTGAGAGAGTGTAGAATTCTATCTACTTGGGCTTGAGTTCTTCTTCCTCTTTTGTATGGCTCCGTATGAGGTAAGACTGATACCTTCCCCTGAGAGAGGATGTTCTCTGTCACTCAGTCATATCGTCTTGAGAGGTAAGGTGTAATGATGGCGGAAGTATGCCCCTTGTCTTGCTCTCAAAGGTGTTTGGTAAAGGAAGTGTCAGGATAGGATGCGGATTGCCTAAGGACACGTCTTTGTGTCAGTTGATATGACACATCAGCAGCAAGCTTTAATATTGGCTTGTTCAACAAGTTACTTGATGATGAAGTTACACGAGTCCGTTCAGAGAGCCTTTAGGCTTGGGATAACTGAGGATTCGGCCTGTGGGCTTTGTTTGTCCTTCCATCCTCTTGGGAGACATAAGGTGATAATGGGCCTTGACCTAAGGGAACCTAGATATTTTTTAAGAGTCATTTTTATCCCTCATCAAGTGCCCCTTTGTTTTACTAAGACGAAGGTGAAGGGTCGAATCTTAGTAAAACAGTTTCTCATCTCTGCGGCATCATTTCGAAATTTTCAGATCGAAAGTAGTTGTCCTTATAGTGAACAGCGAAGGGGTCCCTTCATTCTTTTGGCTTTGACAAGTAGCTTTTAACAGGAGCTCATACTTCGCAAGTTTGGGAGGCTTCGTATCATTTAAATGTGTAATTGGTCTCTTCAAAGAATAACCTTCGTCCAGGCAGAGGGATTTGGTCCATTGAGATCATCTTTCATCTACGCAACCTTCGTAGGATAGGCGGAAGGCCATAGAGTCATTTAATGCATGAACGGCTGACAAGAACATATATTGAATGCAAGAACATGTATTGAATGCGTGTCTCCTCGTTCTCCCAGTCTCGCCACGTGTCTCGACAGACGGTTAAGTTTTCTATGGATTTTGAATTTTGAATGTCCATTTAATGTCCCTAATTATTATGGTAATGGTTATCGAGGAGACTGTTCGTATATACTCCTTTGGCTTCTCATTTTAGAGCACCTAATTATTTTCTTCAACCTCTTACTTTTACAATTTCTCTGTGTCTCTGTTTCTTATACCTCTTTAACTTTCTTCTTTCATTCCAATGGCACCCAGGAAGGAAAACGTTCCTAGGAGGGACCAAGTCAATGCTTCCCAATATCAAAAGATATTGGAGGAAGAATGGGAAAAGATTGTTTCCTTTAGGAAGATAGCCAAATTCTTGGCCTTTGGCCAAAATTTGGAGGGCAGCAATCAATTTTTATTCTGTTGTGTGGAGGCTCATAAGAGGGTTTATTCCAGTAACCCTAAAGCTGCTCTCCCTAAAGATAATCACCATTACGTTATTTTCTACCACCAGATGGAGGCTGGTCTCTTTTTCCTCCTACAAAGTTTAAGGTTGAATGTTTCAATTACTTCAGAGTGAATCCCATGATATTAACTTCGAATTCTATAAGGGACATGCATCTTTTTAAGGTTTTGAGCTTTGTGTATGGCATTTGTCCCTCCGTTCACTTGTTTTAGTGCTTCTTCATAATCTAGAGTGCTGAGAGGTCACCTGGGATTTACATGACTTCTGTAAGGCATCGCCGAAGTCTCTTCTTTGGGAAGGAGAATAAGATAAAGGACTGGAGGGGCAAGTTTTGGTTGATAGAGGTCATCGATGGTCTTGGTGACAAATCTCTAGGATTTGGTTTCCCTGGCCACTTCCTGCATTCAACTAAGGGCTTAACTGACTGGCCCGATAAACTATCCGCAGAGGAGAAGGCGAGCCTAAAGACTCTGGTCTACCAGGGCTTTATCTATAACTTTGAGAGGATGATGGCCTCCTTCTATGCGGAGGATGAACATGGCCTTCCTACTCCTAGACTCTTATTAAGAGACATAAGAGGTAATTTTTCGATTATTCATTAGAGTTTAATTGCTGATGGGTTACTAACCCTATTTTATTTGTTATTTCGATTACAGTGGAGGCCAAGGATCTTGGGCACTACCAGGATATAATGAAAGAGACAGAAGGGGTTCTCCCAAGACCATTCAATGAGGAGGCCGAGCTTCCTATCCTTGACCTTCAGACGGGGAGGCTTCGAACACACACCTCCTCTGATTTCTAGTCCCAATCGACGAAGCCTAACAAGGATAAGTCAACGAAGCATATTCCTGCCGGGTCGGGTCTGGTTTGGCCATCAGATCAAAAGGGGCCCAGGTGAGTGTGGCCAACATGAAGTCGATTCGATTTGTTCGGAGACGACTTGTTAAGGCTTCTGATCACTCTATTTCTATTATGCAGAGAGGTATCCCTTCACCTCATGCTGTGACAGCTGCCAATAAGTCCCTTTCCCATAGGGGAATCTTGATCTCTGGGTCTACCAGAGTTTCTCCCCCTCTACCTCCACCTCCCCCCGTTGGTGATAAAGGAAAGGGAAAACTTCCACCTCCTCTGCCGAAGCTAAAAGTGAAAGGGCCTCTAGTGCCTAGTATCCTTGACGCTATTGCTCACTCTTCTCAAGGAGTGGAGCAACTGGAGAACCTGGAGGAGGCTTTGACAGACATTCCTAATGCTGAATTTGAGGCGCATCTAAAAAATTTGATGGATGACTTCAGTGCCCCAGAGATCGAAATTGGGGCAAGTAATTTTTCCCTTCCTTCTCTCCCATCGCCTTCATCTCATAGGGATCCTCGGGTCATCAAGAGAAAATGTTTGAGATGGTCCAAGGAGGTTGTGCCTAGGAGACCTCCAAGTGATGAGGAGGTGGAGGCCTGGGAGAAGTTTGTTGAGGAGCAAAGGATCTTGTATCCTGATCTGGCAGTTCTCAAGAAGCTTTATCCCTCCCCCATTACGGCAGTGGTCGAAGGAAAGACCTTCATCTTCAAAGGTAACTTCTTGCCTTGTTCATTACTTCCTTATGTGCCTTTGTTTGTTTGTTTGAGTCTGTGAATATTCTTGTTTTTCTTCTGTAGTTTCGGCTGGCGAGGCAAACACCATTATTCAAAAGCTTTCTCTTGAGGCTCCTTTAGCAGTTAGTGCAGGTCCCTAGGAGGCTGGGGCTTAGGCCGAATGTTCGATAAAGGCTGCTATTAATATGGCTGATGAAGCATTTTCTTCAGCTGCTGCTTCATCTAAGGTTATGCTAGGGGTTGTTATTACTGCCGAGGATGTTTCTCCCCTTCTTCCTCCTAAGAAAAAACTGACTGTGGGAGGTTTCCTATGTAGGAAGAGGCTTATGGCTGTAACTTCAACTGCTGCCACTGTGCTAGAAGTCCGCTTTGCTTTAGGGACCCCTTCGTTTGGGGTAGAGGCAGAAGTGTCAGCCCTTTTGCAAAGGACAATAGCAGAGGCCTCTCCACCTAGTAAGAGGCAACGAGTCGAAGAGCCTGCTGAGGCTGTAGCAGTGGACACCCTTCTGCTTGGAGGAGTCGATGTATTGGTCGATCCTCCTTTGTCATTTGCTCCTTCTGCTACTACACTAGCCCTCTTGGCCTTTTTGCGTTTGGCCCCTACACCCCTCTTCAGGTTAGTGGAGGATACTCTTGCTAGGCAGGAGGCTATGTTGGAGAAGGGATACTCATTCTTATTCTGGCTATAACTGCTGGTTGCATTTTTTGACTATTACCGTTTGTTTGTTGTAGGTGGTTCTTGATTCCAAAATTCAAAGGACCGATTTCAGTCTTCTGAGGGATCACTATGAGGACGCCTGGAGAGCTGCGGAGGAGAGGCTAGAGTTATACTTCAAGTTTGGAGGGGGAGCTACTCTCTGCGAGGGAGAAGGCCGAGGAAGCCGTGGAGCAAGCGAAGACTTATGAAGAGGCTCGCTCTAAGGCTGAAGGGAAGGTTAGTGCCTTAACTGAGGCAATGGCAATCAAGGACAAGGCCATTGCTGATCTCATCACGTAGCTAGATTAGTTGAAGAAAGCTAACAAGGAGCTTGCTAGAGAGGTTGAGGAGGTTCCTGCTCTTCGAGACAATTTGAAGAAGACTCAGTAGGAACTCTGGGTCTTAGAGTTTGGATACATGTAAGCTTCTAATCAAGCTAAAATTGCGCTTGAGAAGGCTAACAAGGCTGAAGAAGGTTGGCAAAGGGCTGTGAAGGATTTCATGCAGTCTAAGAGTTTCGATGATATCATCACCTACCACACTTATAAAGTTGCAACTGAATACTATAACAATGCACTTCGTGATGCAGCAGAGTATTTTCCTAGCGTGCTGCAAATGGTAGCTGAGTTAAATGCTGCTTAAGAACCTCTGGCTCCAAATCTCTCAAAATTCCAAGATCCTGTCCTAGAGGGGGATGAAGGTCTTCCATGACCTGAAGACTTCCCTGTTTGGGATAAAGATGTTCCAATTTTGTCTCTCATCCCCAAAACATCTAGCGAAGGTGAAGGGGATGCGGATGAAGGACTTCCAATTAGGATGGATCTCCCACAAGCCGAACCCCTTTCTATTATTCAGCCAAGCTTTACAAGTGGCTAGCCTCTGCCATCAACTATAGCAGTGGTTCCTCCAAGTGACCCTCCACCTTGAAATTTTTCTTCTTTCTTTTTCTTTTTGTATTCATTCATTCTTTTTGTATACAAATTTTAACATGTAATACATTTACTTTGAAATAAAATGATACAATCTTTCTGTTTCCACTGTGTATATATGTATTTTTGTAAATCTTATTCTTCATGTCTTAACTATTTTTATAAGGATCCAATACATTTTGAAGTCCGATGACCGCACATTGTGAGGATTATGAGCATGACTTTTCCACCTCTTCCCGTTAGGGAGAATCTTTATTTAGGAGAAGAGTGCCTTATCTAGGCCACCCTTCAAGTTGAAGCCTGAGAGTGTTTGTCTTCCTCCTCCCTTAGGCTTACTTAGCTTCGTGCCTAGGTTACCAGGGCTTTGGAGCTTTCCCTTGGGAAAGTTCTTCCCACTTTTGGTAAGGCTTCATGCCTATATTTACTAAGGCTTAGGCTTTCCCTTAGGAAAGTTCTCACTCTTGGTGAGGCTTCGTGCCTAGATTTACTAAGGCTTAGGCTTTCCCTTAGGAAAGTTCTCACTCTTGGTGAGGCTTCGTGCTTAGATTCACTAGGGCTTAGGCTTTCCCTTAGGAAAGATCTTCTCACTCTTGGTGAGGCTTCATGCCTAGATTTATTAGGGCTTAGGCTTTCTCTTAGGAAAGTTCTTCCCACTCTTGGTGCAAGTGGAGATGATTTAGGACAATTTGCAGATTTGTTATTGCTGTTACTGATAATACATCTTGAGATGTTAAATGCTCCTGGTGTCTGGAATTTCAACACCTTCTAAGGTTACAAGTTTATAAGTGCTAGGACCTATGACCTTCTTTATTTAGAAAGGTCCTTCCCATGTGGGTGCGAGCTTGCCCATGCCTTCATGCTTTCCAGTGGCCTCTAAGAATCTCATCACTAGATCTCCTTCGCCGAATATTCTATGCTTGACTTTCTTATTGAAATGATTAGCAGCTTACTGCTTGTAATTAGCCATTCGATCCTTCTTATTTGGTCATTATGTTCATCTCCACAATAATTGATTCTTCTACTGGGAAGGCCTATATCCACAGGGATTATTGCCTCTATGCCATAGGTCAAGCTAAAAGGAGTCTCTCCTGTGGGTTGCCTGGGAGTAGTCCTGTATGCCCACAACACATGATATAGTTTGTCTGCCCAATTTTGACCATACCCATCTAGCCTTCGCTTAATGCCTTGTAATATAGTCTGGTTTGTTACTTCTGTCTGACCATTTGTTTGGGGATGGGCTATGGATGAGAAATGTTATTTGATTTGTAGCCCTGAACAAAAGGACCTAACTTTAGCATTATCGAACTATTTGCTGTTATCGCTGATGAGTTGGTATGGGATGCCGAATCTACACACAATGTTCCTCCATAAGAAGTTGATCACTTTTTCGACGGTGATAGTGGCTAAGGCTTTAGCTTCTACCCATTTGGTGAAGTATTCAATTGCTACTAAGAGAAACTTTCTCTATCCTGACGCTGCTGGGAAGGGTCCTACTATGTCCATCCCCTATTTGGCAAAAGGCCAAGCACTAGAACTGGAGGTTTGTTCCGTTGCTGGGACATGTTTTCCACTGTCGAACTTTTGGCATGAGTGGCATCTTTTGACAATCGTAATAGCTTCGTCTTTCATCTTTAGCCAGTAGTACCCTTGTCTGATTGCTTTTGTTGCCAACGCCTTTCCACCAATGTGCATTCCGCAGGATCCTTTATGTATTTCTCGAAGGATGTATTCGACTTCGCTTGGTCTCAAGCATCTTAGACATGGCAAAGAGTATGCTCTTTTATATAAAATTCCATTATATAAGGAGAAGTGAGCACTCCTTTGCTTGATCTTCTTTGCTTCCTTATCGTCTTTGGGCAATTCTCCCTTTTCTAGATATCGTTTGATGGGATCTATCCAATATGATTCTTCTTTAACTTCTATGACCTCTTCCCCTTCCATAATACTAGAGGAGGTCAAGGTGCCTAGGTAAATCCTTTTAGGAAGTTCAACTAGGTGAGAGGCAGCTAACTTGCTGAGGCTGTTTGCTCTATGATTCTTTTCTTTGGGGATCTTCTGAAAGAGTAGCTTAACCCCTCTATCCTTCATTCTTTGTATAATCTCTTTTGTCCTCTGCAAGTACTTGGTCATATTGGTTCTTTAGCGCTGGAATTCCCCTTTTATTTATCCGATTACCAATTGGAAATAACTGTGTACTATGAGTTGCTCTAGGCAAAGGTAATCAGCAAAGAGTAATCCTTGGATCACGGCTTTGTACTCTGCAGTGTTGTTGGTAGCTTTAAAATCTAATCCCAAAGCATATTCTAGTGAGAATGCTTGAGCATTTCTGAGTATGATGCCTATACCATTTCCTTCATTGCTACTAGCTCCATCTACAAAGAGTTCCCACTGAAGATCCGGGAGTACTGCTGACAAGTCCTTTCCCAGACTTCGGTCCCTTTTCGCATCCTTGGAGCTTAAGGAGCATTCAGAGATGAAATCTGCCAATGCCTAGGCTTTAATCGCTGACCTCGCTCTATATTGTAATCTGTGCTGCCCTAACTCCACAGACCAATACAGCATTCTTCCCAAAGTTTCAGCTTGTGAAGCACCCTTTGTAATGGCTGATCAGTAACCATTACTCCTTAATGCACTTGTAAGTATACTTTGTACTTTCGAGAGGAGAGCACCAGAGTGTATACCAACTTTTCTATTAGGGAATAATTTAATTCTGCTCCTTGTAGGACTTTACTAAAGTAATAGATCAGCTTCTGGACCATTCCTTCTTCTCTAATTAACACCGAGCTGATCGCTTGGTCAAAAGCAGACAAGTAAATTAATACTTCTTAGCCCGGCAAGGGCCTGCTCAAGATCTGCTCCGAACTTAGGAAGGCTTTCAATTCTTCAAATGCTGCTTGGCATTCTTCCGTCCATTCGAACATCTACTACTTTCTTAGCTTTTTAAAGAAAGGAAGGTACTTCTCGGCAGATTTGGACATGAACCTATTCAATGCAGCGATTCGCCCTGTCAACCTTTGGACTTCTTTCACATTCTTTGGGGGTTCCATATCCAAGATAGCTTTCACCTTGTCAGGATTGGCTTCCATTCCCTTCTCACTGACCGTGCATCCCAGGAATTTGCCTCCCTGAATGAAAAATGCATATTTTTCTGGGTTAAGCTTTATCCCATACTCTTCCATTACCGCTAATACTTCAGTTAGGTCAAGGATGTGGTCCTCAAAGCTTTTTCTTTTCACGATCATATCATTTACATATGCTTCTAGGTTTCTACCCAGTTGATCTTTGAACATTCTATTGACCAAGTGTTGATATGTGGTTTCAGCATTTTTCAAACCGAAAGGCATTGACACATAATAATAAATTCCTTTCTCTGTTATGAATGAGGTTTTCTCTTCATCGTTTGGGTGCATTTTGATATGATGATACCCCTACTTTGCATCCAAGGATGATAAAAATCCATAGTCAGCTGCTGAGTTTACCAATTTATCGATCATGGGCAATGGGAAAGAGTCTTTTGGGCAGGCTTTGTTCAAGTCTATGAAATCTACACACATCCAAAAGGTCCCATTTGCCTTCTTGACTAGCACCATATTTGCCAACCATTCCGGATATTGTACTTCCTTAATGAACTTCGCCCTCAGGAGCTTGTCTACTTCCTAATCAATGATTGCTTGCTGCTTTGGCCCGAAACATCTCTTCTTCTGCTTAACTAGTTTGCAGGCAGGATCTATATTTAATTTATGCATTATTACCTCGGTCTTACGTCCCCCCCTCCCCCTCTATCTTTGTCGAAGACCAGGCAAAATTATGAATGTGTTCCTTTAGGAACTGGCACGCAATCGACTTTTGTTCGCCTTCCAGGGAAGTGTTGATCATTAGAGATTGCTCAAGTCCTTCTTTGACCATCACCCTTTCTAGTTTGTCAAAGGGTTTAGTCCTCTTTTTAGGAATGGCAGCTTCGACCTTAGCCACTTCTTCAACCGCAACTTTGCACTTCTTTATTTTCTTGTTTCGCTGCCTTTCTCTTTGTCCATCTTGAGTGCCATAGACATGGAATGCCCCTCCATCCGGTTTTGGAACGATCATCCTCATATGTCTAATTTTTGTCGAAGCATCCAGGTCGTATAGCAATAGTTTACCCATTAGGAAATTGTATGCCAAATACGTCTTGAACCCATATATATATATATATATATATATATATATATATATATATATATATATATATATATATATATATATATATATATATATATATATATATATATATATATATATATATATGCAAACACACACACACACTCACACACACACAAAAATTGTATGGTTCACAAAAAAATAAAAAAAAAAGTAACAATTTTTTAATCAAATATCTTGTGAGAGATTGAAGATGAAATCCATAATGAAAAATTGAAAATCACCTATTTAATAATCAATATTATGCAAAGGAAAATGTCAAGAACAGAAGATAGAAAAATGAAAAAAAAAAAGTAGCAACATTGAAAGATTGGTATGCACATCAACATAGAGAAACTTATAGTTTAAAATTGAGCAAGTTTTTGGATAGTTAAAAAACAACTTATAAAACAATCTTAATATAAGTAGAAATAAAAATAAAAATAATCAAATTATGTTAAATTAGTTAAGAATTTAGTCATTCACAGCATTATTATATATAATAAGTTAAAGTATGTCATTATAATAGTGAATTATTAATGTCCCCACCAAATATTTTGTTGTTTATGTAAAATTTCAATAGCATAATAAATCATCACCAGGATGCAAAGGCTTTTTCTTCATTTTTTTTTCTTCCTGTCCCTTTTCTATACATATATATTATATTTAATTTCCATAGCTATAACTTGATTTTAAGCTCAACGGTTTGCATTTTCTTTTTGCTTTTTTGGAACTCATTGGTAACATGACAACATCATTTCAAGCTTATTAGTTTAGATCACCATCCATACAATTAAAGGCTCTCCACTATTTTTTCTTCATTGTTCTAATATATAGCACATTTAAAAAGGGATAATTTGGACATTTTGGTGTAGGAAGGGGGATGACAAGTGTGTATCTGCACAGAGGGGAACACAAATCTGTGCCAGTCTTTGCATAGATTCCTCCATGTCTGGCGCAGCTGCAGCGCCACCAAGGCACAGCTGCAAAGGTTGGCGTGACTCCATGTGGTATGGCAGCTTGCATCATACTTTTTTTTGATTTTCGAGATTTTCGTGTCAGTTTTTGAGACTTTCAAATCGGTCAGTGTCGATAGGCTTGAAATTAATTTTAAAAAAACTGAGCAGTTAGTCTGAGAGAAAATTCAGTCAATTTCGACAAAACACTATCTGGTATAAAAGGACTAGTCAGGGTAGGAAAAATGTCAGATTTTGGTAAAAATATTTTATTCAGTTTTAGCAAATTCAGAATTAATTTTAGAGGTACTGAAATGAGGGTCATAGTTAGTATGAAAACGATATTGTTGATGTTTAAAAATTTACTATGATTTTTGTGGGTGAATATAATTTTTGTATTTATGTATATTTTGCTTATATTGACAAAAATTTATGGATCTGCCATTGACTATGATAAGAGAAGTTCTCGACAATTTGATGGTTTTAATTATTAGTAATTTATATGATTGTAAAGTGAGTAGGATTGAGTAAAAATAATATGATTTTATAATAATTTTATGGAATGTCTTAAATATTATGAATTAGAAAATGAATTAATGAGATATATGCTAATTTGATGAATGAAGAGTTATCTTCAAAGACTTCTTAGTTGCTTAAATAAGATTATGTGGTGTATGAGTTAGGAATTTTTTGAGTTATATCACAAAATGATAAAATATGAGTTTTTTTTTTCTGTGTAAATAAGTTAAAATTATAAGATGATTAAATTCATGGAAAAAATTGAGAAATGAATTTGTTAAAAATGGAGAAAATGTGATAATTGGAATTAGTTATACACTTATGCAAATAAATGGGTCATTTAACCCCAAAAATGAAATATTGTTCAATATTTTGTTAAAAAATATATATTTAGGCTCCATTTGTTTCATGGAAAATAACTTATCAATAAAAAAAATATTTTCTATTTTCTATTGAAAATGTTTTCTTAGAAAATATGTTATTTTCTATTATTTAGTTTTTTTTTTCAAAACTAAAGAAAAAAAATATTATTGCTTATCCAAGAAAATAATATTAAAAATGCAAGGAATGGACAAAGACCCCACTCCTACATATTAGACATAGAATCAATTGCATGAGCCAGACAACGGAATGCATTGTTTGCTGACCTTTTAACAAAAATAATCTCATAAGGAACTAAGTCCTTCAAAAAAGATTTGGAATCAGCAATAAGAAGACCAAACATAGACCAGTTCTCCTGTACACCTCTAATGACTTGAATTAAAGCTAAACTATTATCTTCAATAATCACTTGCTGGAGACTTTTTATTTTCGACCAACTTAATGCTTCTCTAGGACTTAATGTCTCAGCTTTCTTTGGATCAACTATACCTGGGACACCTTTTTTTTTCCAGCAACAATACAATCACCATTTCTATATTTGACAATACAGCTTAAACCCTAATATCCAATACCTATAAAAATTGAAGCATTAATATTGCATTTCAACCAACTAGGTCTAGCTTTCTTCCATGTGATTGCACCATCACCTTTAGTCACAATATTTCTCATTATAGGAGAGATGTATATAGCTTTCTATTAATGCAAAAAGGAACTGCCTGAGGACAAAATAAAGGATGAAGAGCTAAATTTTTGCTACTAGACTACCTCATTTTGCTAAGACCATAAACCTTGATAATCATGCAAATAAGAGCAATTGCTAAGAAAAAGATAAAAAAAACATCTGCAACAACATTAAACGAAGATGAAGCCTAGCAACTATTAGTAAAGGGACACAACACCAATATATGCATATTTGATTCACCAACACCTCCACACACCAGGCACAAATTATCAACCTCTACTCTTCAACTAATTAAATTTTCTTTTATTGGTAAATTGCCCTTTAGAGCACGCCACACATGTTTTTAACCTAGGGAGGGATCTATAAATTCCATAATTTACTCTAAATCCCAAATGGAATCTATAAATAAACATTAAAGGAGGGAACCAGCTATTGACTAAGAATCATATAACCATTTTTAATCGTATAATTACACTTTGAATCTCCATTCCAAGCCTAACAATTAGAAGCATTACTAATACTCAAGGGAATAGATAAGATATGAGATTTATCCTTATTATTGAAAATATCATTCACAATATCCATGTCCCAACTAGAACCATTCATTGAAAGATGAGAACTGATCTTAGCATTCTTTACTCCAATAAGCATTAGTGAGGAAATCAAAGGAAAGTTGAAATCTAAGAGGCAATGATTGGTTCACATACTAATAAAATCTTTCCTACCAACTCTAAGAAAAAACTAAATTGAAGCAAGTCCTTAGTTGCAAGAACATTATGCCACAAATAACTTGGATTATTGCCTAAAGATGCAATCATAAATTTCCCTTTAGGATAGTGTCTAGCCTTATACAGCCTAGCAACCAATAAGATGGTTTAGTAAGGAGTTTCCAACCTTGCTTCACCAATAACACAAGATTAAAATCATGAATATTTCTAAAGCCTAGCCCTCCATTTGCTTTCGATTCATATAATTTTTGAAAACTCAACCAATGAATTCTCCTACTTCCATTATTTTGATTGCATCACCAAAATGAGTAGATGGTTCTCTTTAAATCAAAACACAGTTTGAGTGGTAAAAGAAATAAGCTCATTACATATGTGGGAATAGCCTGAATTACCATTCTAATAAGTATATCCTTACTTGTTCTAGACAATAATTTCTTCCTCCACCCATTAAGCCTATTTTAGACCCGATCATGAATGAAGTTAAAAACCTCTTTTTTGTTCTTTTCACTGACTGATGGTAGTCTATGATAAGACCCTAATATATTAGTCTTTCAAAAATTTATGTCAGCATGAATTTTAGAAATAACAACTAGAGAGGAATTAGCATTAAAATAAGTGATGATTTTTGGAAATTAACAAGTGTAAACCCTTAATTTCACGCCCTTATGATCCAGCAGTAGTTTGACACTAGCTAAGATTAGTGAGTTATGCAGAGTTGGTATGATAGCCCTACTAGCCAATTAGTGGGCAAGAGTCAAGGGGGTAACGCCCCTTCTGGGGTGCGAGGTAGCGCCGCATTGAAAAAATGAATTTTCTTAGTTTTGCACTTTCCAATTTGCATTTGAATCTGAGAAGCACCTAGGCTTGGTAATGTGAGACCTCGCCTAAGCACTGGTGTGATCTACTAGAGGGAATCGGGATGCTCATTCAGGGTTTAGACTCACGATGGAACCTTCAGATTTAGATTGGTTGATTTTGAAAAATGATTTTGGGAGTCGCCACCTTAATTTATATTTTTAAATCAGAAAATTAAGGAAAAAACCTAATTGACTCCAATTTATTAATTTTTAATTAATTTACCCAAGAATAAAATCACTAGCCTCGAACTAAATTGAGCTTGGGGACTAGGCTTTTTGGTTAAATATTCTAAATTTGGCTTTTAAGTTTAATTTGACTTTAGAAAAATTAATTTCATGGATGATATTTATAAGATGATAATAAAGAAAGTGCGTGAATGTGGCATGACATAAATGTATGGTGCATGGGGGATTAGTAAAAAAAATAAAGTAAATATTCACAAATTAAGAAGTATATTCCTTCTAATCCTTATGGATTTAAGGGAACCACATAATCACTCCTTAATTCCAATTAAGGCAATTACATTAATAAAATTTGAGATGTCTCCTCCAGCCCTTATGGGATTCTAGAAAGACCACAGATTCCCTTACAAATATCATTTAAAAAGTAATTAATTACATTTGGAACAATGAAAAATAATTTTAATTTGAAAAACTGGATTTGAGACTTAGATTTAAATTCTAAATGTGCTTACGTACCCTATTGAATGGAGATCAAAATCCACATAGCTTTTTCCACGATTGAGTAGAGGGATTTACAGATTGATTAAAATGATTTTTGGTTTGGGGAATGATTTGATGAAAAATACCTTGGATTTTGGTGGACGAGATGGAAAAAGTATTTTATCAGACCAAATTTCATTTTATCGGACCAGATGATTGGATTGATTAAGAATTTTAAAAAAATGATTGGTAAATAAATGAATTAATTAAAATTATTAATTAATTAAAATAGTAGATGAGTGAAAAAAGATTTTAATCGAATTTGATTTAAAAAAAGGAAGAAATTAATTAATAAACTTTTGAGTAATTAAAAAAGATTTTAGTTAATTAAAAGGATTAATTAACTTAGTTTGGGTAAAAAAAATTAATTAATTAAAGAATAGATGGAGGGAGAGGAAGAAGAAAAGTTGATAGATAGCAATCAATATCAATTTTTGGAATGTGGAATAATGAGAAATGGGAGGCCTATGTATAGGCAAATGGGATTGAGAATAGTTTAGGAAGTGAAAATATGAAAAGACCAAAAGGATAGGGCTAAAAAAGGGTTAAAATTTGGGTTGAAAGAAGCAATTTGGTCATTTTTGGTACAGGAGGTAGTACAAAAGATGAGGATCCGCCTCAAACTGACGCAGCTCCACATGCCGCAGGCTCGGCTTGCTTTTCAAGATCTTTTTCCAATAAGTTTTTTTGAAGGTTTTAGATCAGTTTTTAAGACTTTCGAGTTAATTTTTTGGAGTTACAGAGTTCAAAAATCTTATTAGTTAGTATCGTAGGCTCAAAATTAATTTTGGAAAAGTTGGATAGTTAGTATGAGAGAGAAAATTTGGTCAGTTTTGAAAAAATATTATTTAACACAGAAGGTTCGATTAATGTAGAGAAAGCGTTAGATTGTGCTAAGAATATTCTTGTCATTACTGGTGAATTCAGAATTAATTTTGGAGGTGCTGAAATAAGGATTCATAGCTGCCCCCCATTTAAACTGTCTATCAGTTAGACAATTTTAATGAAAGTGAACCCAGGACTTCGGTAAATCTGAATTCAGAAAATGATTCCAGTTATAATGAGATAATTTTGATAATTTTTGAAACTTAATTTGGCCATTTTTGGAAGACTAGTGAATTTTCAGGTTCAATTTTTTTTTTCTAATGTACAAATTGCATTTCGGCTATGAAATAAGCAAATGAGATGTCTATGGATAGATAAAAATTTCATGAGTATATAAGAACTTTCATATTTAGATTTTGAGTTGCAGTGGGCTAAAAAAAAACATTTTTATGTAATAAAATTATTAGAAGGCACTTTTTACAATGCACTATTTTGTCATTATTTGCCCTAAAACTCTATAAATACACTCACTTCACTCATCACTCACTCAACTTCTTCCCTCCTTTTTTTTTAATTTTTTAATTTTTATTATATTGTTCCACTTTTTTTCCTTTTTTTTTCTTTTTTTAATAATAATAGAAACACACTCATTTTTCTTTTAATAATAATAATAATAAAGGCAACATTTTTTCATTTCTTTCTTTTTTTAAATATAATAGAAATACACTTATTTTTTCTTTTAATAATAATAATAAAAACCCACATTTTTTTTCTTTTCTCTATTTTTTTTATTTTTTTTATTATACTTACCTATTTGCTTCTCATTGTGCTTGTCAGATTCATCATTGCTATAATGATGGCTTCAAGATCTTCCTTCTCTTGCTGTGTCGCCCCCTTTCCCTTGAGTGGGTCACGTTAGTACTCGTATGAGGTGTCAAAAGAAAACACTAACCCTTCACTTCTCTTACAAGATCCTGAGAGACACGTCTCTTATAGCGGTCATCTGGTGGTTAGTATCTCATGACGATCCTTTTTAGTTCTATCTTTTCCTCAGGGACCTTAGGTCGGCTGTGTGTTCTGAGTGCCATTTCATTCACACTTTTTTTTTTACATGCATATATGTATGTCATTTATTGCAAGCTTCAACCATTAAGAACAGAGGCAGAAGGAGTAATTAATTTAGAGATGGTGATTAGGTCCATCCATCAAGGATGTGTTGCTAAAAATTTATTAGAGCCTATCGGGTTTGTCGACTTTCTGGGGAGCTAACTTGTACTCTGTTTAACTTGTACATGATCTCGGGGATCCAATTTAGGATCTGGCCCTTTAGACATATGCAATGATTGGAGGCTAGCTTTCGCTCATATCGAGACCTAGGTCCTATTCAACTTTGACCCTCCTAGAGATAGTATCGGGGTTAAGCGCTCTATCCTGAATAACAACTTGAGGTCGATGAGGGCCGCAAGAGTTTTGATTTCTGATAAGGCCCTGGCTCGACTGTGTCTATTGGTGATAACTGGGTACACCTTTGAATACAACATTAGAGATGAGGTAGATCTAATCATCCTTTGGGCTTGGCTCGCATGGATTAGTGGGATGAATTTGATTGGGGTGATGCTATTCTGAGTGCTATGTGTCTAGAGATGATCGACCTATCTCGAGAGAACATTTTATTTGTTAGTGGGATTATTATCTTTTGGGAGGTACATATCATGTGTTTTTGGGCATGTTCCTTTTTGCTATCTTGGAAATCACATTTTTGAGGTTTTGACAACTCTGTGCCATAGATCTGGGCTTACGAGTATATTTCGTTCACCACTCTTGGGCTGATTTCAAAGTGGCTATGTGACTTTCTAGTGGGACAAGATGAGCAAAGATCAATTGGGCTAGCCCTCGTAATTATAACGCCCTAACACTTTGGGCTTTCTTTGATTAACTGATTAAGTGAAATGTATCTCTTTTATCTTTCTTCTTCTTTTTATCTTACTCTGACTTGCTTATTAATTATTGTATTTATTGGTTGTTATCGGCAGATCATGAGGCCCTTTGGCGAGAGGATGATATATGCCCCTTTTGTAGGCTTTACAGAAGCCTTTTCACATAGGAGACTACTGTTGCGATCCCTCTACTTCCACTTATACTACTTGGGTGAAAGAGTACAATTTCAGTTGTTTGGGTCATGGTAGGTGCCCAGTTATCCACCAGTAGATATGAGGCATGGGATAGACATCTTGGTCAGCCCAGAGCTTTTTAGTAATGATGAGGGGCACCTTTTCTAGCATCCTGATAGGCATTACTGTGAATTTTGCACTCACTTTTGAATGTGGGAGACTCCATCATAGGGGCGCCCTTTTATTGCACCTGCTACGATGAGGGAGACTCCTCAATAGATGATTTCTAAAGCTCCCACTGCCAGCTTTTTTGGTGGTCCCATCCTTAATCATTATCATAGTGGCCTGGGCTACACTCCTAGGGCTTTGCTTTTAGAAGTAAAGTACTGCGTGCTAGAGGAGATTTTTTATTATGAATCTAAAGGCTCTATGATGGTCTAATAGCTCCTCGACATTGTCCATTTGGGTATCTGACCTATCCTTGATGACATTGAGTTATATCCTTCTTACTCTTCTGCCCTCTAGAAAAGATCTGTGGATGAAGTGTCATTGTGTGTTCTTATGCTTGGAAAGGATCCGAAGCTATTAATACTGTCTCTTTCCATGTAGCTACCTAGGGAGTACACTCAGTGTAATTATCTCGTTGCTCGGAGGATAGAGAATGCCCTTTCTAGAATGCTCACCTATGCTCGTTTGTTAGAGTCATAGCACTAAGGTGAGGATGCCGCTCCTTAGAGGCGATGGAGGGGAGGTCGATGATTGCAGCTTTCTAATATCAGTGTTGACTTTTTCTATTTCCTTTATGTTTCTCCAAATAACTGTACCTTTACTCTTTTAGGAGGTGAAACTATTTTAGGATGAATGTATGATGTATATATGTATGATTGATGTATGCCTATGTATACATAGTTTGCTATATGACTCTTTTATTATCTTGTCTTATGAATTCATGCTTTATGACTACATGAATGCATGTCACAAATGAGTTGAATGATGATGATTTTTGATTTAACTCTTGCTAAATTATGGCTCCTTTCCGGCTTTGAGAAGTCCTGGAAGTGTTTCATATCCTAAAGAGGGAGGAAACAGTTTATGCCTCAGTTTTAGATTTTGGAATTGAGTCATAGGAACCTAAGGCAGGGAAGAAAAATCAGAGGAAGGGTTGTATATAAGGCATAGCTGCCGAGGCATGATGTAGATTTGCACGTGCAAAAGGCAATGGTTGTGTACCATCTACTCAGATCCCTACAGAGAGGTGGTGGATTCGCATGCCTGCCAAATAATAGAGCCATTTTTCTGCAGAAATCTAGCACTTTTTGATGTTGACAGCTTGTAGCCTGTATATGGGTAGAAATTCAAAGGCAAATTTATCCATTTTTTCACTTGAGAGCAAAAACTTTGCCCGTTTGTCAGTTTTTTCACTTTTCCTTACTCATTTCACTTTTTTTTTTTTTTTTTTTAACATTCATGGAGCCATGCTTTAGCCACTATATGCATATGTGGACGAAGAAACTTGACAAAGTGGATAAGGTAAATTTGTATAGGTATAGAATTGCGACTATGGTAACTTTGAAAGGAGTTCAGGTGGATTAGGACTTCTTGAAGGTGTATTTTAGATTTTGGGATCTGATGGCTTGGGTTTTTTTATTCAGTGTGGGTATGGAGGAGTTGTGCCCCACATTTGATGAGTTTTGCACCGTACATAGCAGCAATCTAGAGGTAGCTCTAATGGTTTTAAAGTTTAGAGTAAGGCACTATAGAGTTTTTCATGAATTTTTAGTTTACCAAAAGACACAGCTAGTTGAATGGTGGTAGAGGAGCAAGTGAATCTGACTGTGGTCATCAAGATGTTTCGTGATTCTGATGACTAGGGCAATAGAGAGAAATAGAGGCTTAGGATGCGAGCCTTGGTTTTCTACTTAAAGGTCGGATATTTATTTCCTAGGTCTGTCAGTTGCGGGATGCTAGAGTGGCAGGCTTAGGACTACAAATGGAGTAGAGTCACTCCATTATTAGGGCCATGTTGGTGGAGGCATTGATGAGTCTCGATTGTTTTATTCAGGGCTTAGAGAGATGGATTGTATCTTCGATTGTCTTTCAGGTGAGAAAAAAAAAAAAATTTTTTTTGTTCTTACCTTTTTTGGGTTGGGTATTTTATGGGTGTCTAATTTTTATTTTTGACTTATTTTGCAAATATGGTTGATGGACCACTTGAGGGTGGTTGCTCCTCTGGCTAGGAGTCTATACACAACCATTTAATATTAGATGTGGCCTATCCTAATGAGGCGGGGATTAGTTCGAGAGTGGATTGGATGGCTCTTAGAGCTTGCCTCGATGACTTACTTTGGCATTGCTAGTGGTATGAGATCAGGTCTTTTATGATGATGAGCCATAGGTATCAGGTGGTCTATTTGTTGGGCTTGGCATGAACATCATTTTACCATAATACGAGGGTCTTATGACAGATAAGTCAGACTTAGGATGTGCCCCCAGTTGTGTCTTTTCTACAGTTTGCATAGATTATGGCTCCCATTGTTAGGGCTATTAGAGGAGGGTGGATGAGGAGTTTCCATGCAATGAGACCAGAGGTTAGCTTTAATACTATTAAGAGGTACTGTAGTTGGTTGACTGAGACTATCTGGCTAGTTGATAGAGAGCACTAGGCTACTTTGCTCATGGAGATAGAGAGTGATGAGATGGAGGAGGCAACTACTAGAGATACTAGCAACTAGGGGACTACTGCCAGGATAGAGGAGGTGACTCGAATGTGGGAGAAACTAGAGGTGCTATAGGAGGATTGACACTATAGACTATAGTAGTGACCCAGATTGCAATGGTAGTGACTGAAAGGACTGTGACTGCAGTCAGACACTAGGGTGACACTATTGTAATCGCATAAAGGAGGATTATATCAATTAGTTCACAAAGGAGGACTGCTATTGCTAGAGTACAGAGGAGAGCTCTAGTTGCTTTGACCTCGACATAAAGAAGAGTTATAGAGAGCAGTTGAAGAGCCACAGACTCTCAAATGAGAGTTTCAAGCATGACTGTGGGGTGTAGCTCTAAAGTTGCTGAGACTCAGAGTAGGCTAACCATAGCAATTGCAAGGAGCTATTTTGGAACTTCGAGCACCTTGACTACTGATGTTATAAAGAAGGATACAGAGACTAGGATTAGAGGCATGACAGCTAATGAGATTGTGGCAGGGTCTGATTTTGAGGGAGATGTGCCTCCTAGGAGGAGGAGGGTTGACTAGACAAAGACAATTTTCTTTTTGTTTGGGCATTGGCTGTAGGTTTCTATTTGTATATGCCTACAAGCTGACATGACTATAAGATAAGCGATGGGTAAAGATGGAGGCTATCCTTGTTGTGATGATGGATTGTATGCTCTTGTAAAATCTAATCATTATTGTATGAGATATGTTTACTTTTGCTCTAATTTTTGCCTAAGCCACCCTTTTGGGTTTTCAACTTAGCGAGCATTTTTCTTTCTTTATTTTCTTTTATTTATTTATTTATTATTATTTTTATTTAGACAAAAGAACCAAATGAATAATGCATTAGGCATAGAGGAGATGAGATTGTGATGCAAACAAAATATTTTTACATTATGCTTTATACCACACCTAAGTCGGGCTCCCTACGTGTTCCTTACAGTTATTATCATCATTCATTTTTAATTACTTTTTTGAAGAAGAATCAAGACCACTAGTTCTGATTATATTGCTTTGAATTTAAAAATAGATAGAAAGAATGCAGATGTCATCTTCAGACAAAATATCTTTTTTGCTAATCCAGATTGTAGGGCTTGGAGAACTCATTTCCATCCACATCTGTGAGAATGGCACCTTCGCTAGATAAAATCTTCTTGAGTACATACGGCTCAGCCTAGTTTGGTCTAAATTTTCCTCTTGGATCATAAACTGAGGCATGAATCTCTTTCAGAACCAAATTGCCTTCCTCTAGACCCCTATCCTTTACCTTTTTATTAAAATGTCTAGATAACCTTTGTTGGCAACCCTGGATATCATACAAGGCATCCATTTTCTTCTTATCAATAGCATTTAGTTGCTCATGATATCCTTTAATCCAATCTGCCTCAGTCAACTAGGTTTTTTCATTACTTAGTAGATTGAATTTGCATCTCGATGGGAAGGAAAACCTCCATTCTATAGACTAAGGCATATGGGGTTACCCCTATTAGAGTACGAATAGTAGTTCTATATCCCCAAAAAGCAGCAAGCAATCATTCATACCAATCCCTATGTTTCTCAATAACTTTCTATAGAATAGTTTTAATGGTTTTAGTGGCAGCTTTAACTACACCATTAGTCTGTGGTCAGTAAAGACAGGAGCAGTGATGTTGAATCCCTTTTGTCTAGAGTAGGTGGACTACCTCCTTTTGAAAGTGGGAGCCATTATCTGTGATTATCTCGAAGGGGGTTCCAAACTGATAAAAGATATTGGTTTGGATGAAGTGTGCCACCTTTTTTGCATTTAAGACATGATATGGCGCTGCATCAATCTATTTTGTAAAGTAGTTTATGACCATTAGAATGTACTCATGTCCATTGGAGAACTTTGAAGATATCCTCTCAATGATGTTTATGCCCTAATTAGCAAAAGGCTATGGTGTTGCTATATGATTCAAAGGAATAGGGGGTCGATGTTGCAACTTGGCAAAGATCTGACATTTATGACATTTTTGCACATACTTTGTGTAGTCTTCATTCATGGTTAGGTAAAAGGAGCCCAAATTTACTATCTTTCTTGCCAAAGCTACACCATTCATGTATGGGCCTTCCTCTTTGCTATAGACCCACTTCATAATTTGCTGGGCTTCTTTGTCATTCACACATCACAGATGGATGTTGTCCTAGGCTCTTTTATACAACACATCACCATTAGGTATGAAGCCAGTAGACAATTGCCTTAGGGTTCTCAAATTTGCTTTTGAGGCCCCTTTAGATACTTATCATTCTTGATGTAATTAAGGATATCCCAAAATAGGGCTTAGCATCAGACAGATGAAGATTCATGCATATAGTGTAGTATTTAGGCTACCACTTTACTTCAATGACAATAGGCCTGGGTATCTTATTATTGCTCATGTCTATCATTGAGGCTAAAGTGGCTAGAGCATTGGCTAATTAATTCTTTGCCCTTGGCAAGTAGTGAAAGGAGAGCTCACGAAAATTCTTAGCTAAGTCATTCAAACATTGATGGTAAGGAACCAAATGCTCTTCTCTAATTTCCACTTACTGAGAGCTTAGGAAACAATGAAGTTAGAATCGCTGTAGACCTTTAAGTATTCTATTCTCATGTTGATGGCCCCTTTTAAACTAGCTGTATATGCATAATATTCTGCTTCATTGTTTGTTACTTCAAAGGCCAACTTGATCGCCATAGGCAGATGATTTCCTTTACTGGTGACTAAACTATGTCAACTCTATAACCTTTATTAGTAGAGGCAACATTGAAGAATAACTTCCATACCTTAGGGTCTATGATTAAGATGTCCTCATCCAGGAACTCAGGCTCAACTACTTCACCTTCTATAGGGGCAGCAGCCTGTTGATTAGCAATTATACTTCTTTTAATTACTTTTCCTGAGACATACTTTAGGTCAAATGCTGTGAGAACTGCCATCCATCGTCCCATTTTACTGTCAAGAATAGGCCTCTCCATAAGGAATTTCAAGGGGCTTCTGTCAGCAAGCACATAGGTCGTATATGAGCATAGGTAGTGCTAGAGTTTATGGTATACCCAGACTAAGGCTAGACATAATTGCTTAATTCAGTTAAGTACATGATCCAACATACATTTGCTTAAATAATAAATGACATTCTCTTTGTATGAGTCTAGAGCATTTTGGGCAAGCATCGCTCCTATAGCTTCTAAAGTTACTAATAAATAGAGCAACAATAGCTGACCTGGCCTTAGAGGTTGCAGTATTGGTGGGTTTAGGAGGTATTGCTTGATTTTGTCAAAGGCTTCATAGCATTCTTCATTCCACTGCTTAGAGGCTTCTTTCCTTGGTAGCTTGAAAATCAGCCCACAAGTATCTAGTAGTTGTGAAATGCAACGACTGATATATGTTCACATCAAAATATACTGTCCAAAAGTGACTCACAAGTATATAGGGCAATTCTAGTATATCAGAAGCACCCAAAGTCGTATCTCTTAAGGAATTGCAAATGGAAATACTTATCTCAATTTGAAGCAAATTAAATGAAAAGAATTTGAATGATTTAATTTTAAAAAGAAATAATTGCAAAATAGAAAATTAAAAATAAATATGGATTAAAATGCAATAGGTTTAAATGCAAAGAATGAAGGATGCCTAGGGTTTGTATTCAGTTTATCAATCTTATATGTTCATAAATATACCCATTTGATTATGCTTAAAACCTTAGCTTCTAACAACTTAAAGAATAAAAATCAATCTATTAGCAATAGTATTTATAGAAATCATTCTATCAAATCATATATCAAAAACTAAAGCATAATCTTAAAATTTGTATTTCTAATTCGTTTTAAGATCTGAAAGGAATGAATTATGGTATTGAACTTCAACTCTCATTCCCTCATTCAAAACCTAAGTCAAACAATTGGTAGCTAAGCAATTGTTCAATAACAATTCATCAATTTAATAAGGGATAACAAAAATAATCAAATGAGATTATATTCAATTCCATATCATGAACACATCATACAAACCCTAGACAAGGATGAAATTAGCTCATGGTAAATAAAGAATTCAACCTAATTTTATTATAACCAAAAGAATCCATTGAATCAATTCTATCAATTCAATAATCCCAAAAATAATTATAATAAAGAAATAAGAATTAAACCACGTTGATCCATCCATTTTATCTGATTCAATCTCTTGAATCTTCATAAATGAATTCCCTAAGAACAAAATTCTAATCTAAGTGTTAAAATTTGAAAACTAAAATTGAGAAAACAGAAAATTGGAAGAGAAGATACTATCCTCCAAAATTAAGATTATCCTCTTCCTTTAGATGGCCCTATTTAAAACAACCAAAACTTCTTCTTTTGTTTCTACTTTCCTAAAATAATTTAGGGTTGAAAATCCTTCAAAATCTTGGATAATCTTCAATATCTGCTCAGAGGTGATGCAGCAGGTGCTGGGAATCTACAGTTAGGCATTGGGCATTGGTGGGTTGCAGGAAGCAAGCTGTTGCATGGCGCTGAGCCTTGCTGTGTGGCACCGGGGCTACATTGGCTATAGGCAACAAGTTGTTGTGGGTGCCGTGAGTCTGTTGCATGGTGCTAGGGCTACGTTGGATGTAGGCAACAAGTTGCTGCAGGCACCGGGAGTCTCCTGCATGGCGCTGGGGTTGCTGGCTTGCTTCTGCGGTATGACAAGCTGTTTAACGTGCAACATTCCACTGAATTTTTCGATTTAGCCCAAGTCTCTTCCATTTCTTCAATAACTTAACAAACACATTAAAAACATCATAAAATAAAATATAAATTAACAATTAAAAGAACTAAAAATAAGGTAAAACTATAACAAAACAACTATCCCACACTTAGAAATTTGCTTGTCCTTAAGTAATAATTATGGCATAAAATAAGAACTTAACAATCATCAAGCAATCTAAGTACTCATAAAGTAACAGCCTTAGCAAAAACATTTCAAATGTATGTGCAAGTTTCCTCTTCTAAGGAATTAGTTATCTCCAAACAAAGCTAACATGATAGACCACACACTCAACTAAGTGTTTATCTTAAGTTGCAAAGAATGATTCCTCAAAACCAAAATTAAAGGCAAACTACCATAAACTTGCTTGTTAATCTAATTTCCACCACTAATTTAATTCAAAGCATCAATCAAAAGGTCTTTCATTTGGTTATAATGGGGTTAGGGTAATGGTAGGAAAAAGGGAAAAATAAGTTTATCATTGAGTTATTGAGCATTCAAAGACCAAATAACAACTTGAAACACTCAAAGACACACTATTTCCTAATTTCTTCACAAACTTATTGCAAAATCTTTCCATATTCTATATAACCACATTTGCAATGCAATTCACATGTTCAAAGAATAATAGACTTCATTAAAAACTTTCTTTTTTTTTTAATTTTATTATTATCGTTGGGATCCCTAATTTTTTTTAATTTTATTTTTGCAAAATAAAGTCTACATTATCATGATATACACAAGAACATGTTCCTCGAGACAATATGTTCTCCCACCCCACATTTAAAAACTTTGCTTGACCTCAAACAATATCAACATACTCAACTTTCAAGAAAATGATTTTCAAATACTCAAAAACCTCAATGAGGGACAAAACAGATGAAAATTACAGTGAAAAGATAAGTTAAATTATGTGTTTCCAAAGAAAAGGTCAAGGCTCAAAGTGGCTCACTAAAGGAAATAAACATTCAAGGTTGGCCATTTAAGCTAAAAGGTGAAACCTAATGCCTTAATCATTTTAATGCCTGAATTAAAATTAATATGTGATCTTAAAAAGTATCCCTAAGCAAGCTCTAGAGATGCACAATCAATATGGTACACACAATATTACAACAAAGAAAAAGTTTTTAGGCTCAAATATTCTCACTATGGTAAGGTAAAGTCTATCATGCTTTGCAATGAAATAGAGGCAAACAAAAATATTTTAAGATAATAACAAGTGCAAAACATTTGAAACATTCAAACTTGAGGTTGCTAGCAAAATTTTCGTCAAATCATAAGAAAATACATTTAATCCACCAATTATGTCATAACATCAACTCAAAACACAGAACAACTTTCATAGATAGGACTAGGTAAAACACAAAATAAAAAAAAATAGAATTTTAAAGATAATGATGGGCTGCCTCCCATCTAGTACTTCTTTAATGTCATCTTAGCTAGACATTTTGGAAGACATTAAGGAATTTTAAATTCTTTAAATTTTTCCACTCCCTCAAAATGTGGTTTAACTCTCTGACCATTAACTCTAAAAATTTTATCTCTACGAAAGTTAAACAAATCTATTACTCTGGAGGGATATACCTAAATCTACTACTCTAGAGGGATGTACCACATTCACAATAAAAGGACTACTTTAGTAGGGTTTAGATTTACCTGGATCGTGACGCCATCACGAGTTATAGAGTAGTACTTTCATACATGGTTCAAAGAACTTTTGGACATGGCTTTTATCATGAAGAGGTTTGGCATGTTCCTTGAACATTTAAGAGCTCCCATACACTTCTTCCTGGGGCTCGACCAACTTAGACACCTACAGCATTTTTTTTTTATCATAGGATCCCTGCAAGAAAACATCTTTGATAGTAGTATTAAAGTATTCAATAGAAGAGCATTCCTCAATAAGTGATGTGGTAGGAACACATAATCTATTAAAAATGGAAAATTCAACAGTTTGGCCTAAAATAATCATAGTAAATTTCCCATTTTTAACATCAAAGTATTAGTAGTTGCCATGAAAGGTCTACCGAATAAGATATGCAATGCTAACCTATTAGACAACTCATCTCCCATATCCAACACCACCAAATCAACAGGCACTATCAACCCTCTTACTTATACTAGCACATCTTCTATAATCCCCCTAGGAAATCTCAATGACTTATAAGCTAATTGCAAGCTCATTTTGGTGGGTTTCAGCTCTCTTATATTCAATTGCTTAAATAAGGCATATGGCATCAAATTAATACTAGCACCTAAATCTAACATACCTTTAGCCTTTTCACCACTGCCCATACTAAAGTCAATGATAAAACTACTAGGATCCTTAACTTTTAGAGGTAATTTTTGCTGGAGTACAACATTAATCACCTTAGACATTGCTATTATTTCCACCATCTCTAGCCTCATTTTCTTAGAATTCAGCTCCTTAAAAAATGTTCCATATGCAGGCATATTCTTAATCACATCAAGCAAGGGCAAATTGATACTTACCTTGGATAGCATCGTGAAAAGCTTATCCAATTACTTGTCTTGCTTACCATTTTTTAAATAGCCTACAAATGGAATAGGAGGTTGATAAGGATCGTTCGCTTTGTGTAACTTAAATGAAGAGGGTGTCTCCATCTTTTTCTCTTCCTCCACTGTATAGTTAGAAACTTCACCAACATTTTCATTTATTGGCTTACCGGTCCAAAAAACTGTGATGGACTTAGCTTATTCTAGTTGGCTAGGAAGTTTCCTTTTTCAATTTGATTGCACCTGATTTGCAATTTGACCAACTTAAATCTCTACATTTCGCACTGCTACTTCCAATGAGTTAAATCTTTTGTCATTGGCCTCCTACATTTTAGTGCTAGCTTGAATGAAAGCATTCAAGCTATCCTCCAAAGATGGCTTCCTTTACCATTGTTGGTTTGATGATTCTCCTTGAAACGGTTGGCCTCTTTGCAACATTTGAAACTAAGGTTGCTGGTGCTATTGGTTGTTGTTTCTCTAGGAAAAACTTGGATGGTTTTTCCAACTTTGGTTATAGGTGTTGGAAAAGGGGCTATTTCTTGCCCTTGGTTGGAAACTATCCAAGGCTTATGCTTGCTCATAATCACCTATAAAAGAATCAAAACTTGAAGGGCAAACATTAGCACCATGACAAAAAATACCACAAACACCACATACCTCTTGTTGTTAAACTGGTGTGTTCCCCTTCATGGTGAGGAGTTTGACTTGTCTAGTAAGCTCAGTTATTTGCATAGCCACATCTTTCCCTAGAGCTCCTTTTTCAAATCCAACTCTTCTCCCTCTCACACTTTTCTACTGAGAGTTAGCACCAAGCATCTCAAAAAGGTCATAAGTTTCCTCAGTAGTGAACTCTCCCATCACCTCTCCAGCTGCATTGTCAACTATACTTTGGCTCTGGAATGTGAGCCCATCATAAAAGAACTGGTTGAGCAATTGCAATGAATAGTGATGGCATGGGCATTGAATTTGCAACATCTTGAACTTTCCCATGCCTCGTGAAAAGGCTCTCCTTCCATTTGTGTGAAGGTTACAATCTTTGATCTCAAATTAGCTATCTTTTGGTGAGAGTAGAACTTCCCCATTAATTTATTGTACACCTCTTCCTAAGTAGTCAATGAATCAGGAGTAAGTTTCATTAGCCAAGATTTAGCTTTGTCCTTCAAGGTGTAAGGAAAGCATCTCATTTGCAACTGATCTTCAGTTAGACCTTGTGGAGGTAAGGGCTGTATGGTGGAGTAGAAAGCCCTAATGAAATTGAGGGGGTCTTCATTTGGCACTCCATAAAAGAATGAGAGCATGCTATAGTGGATGTTGCGGTGCCTATGATTGGCCTAGCATAATCCTTAATGGGTCTCCTTTCCTGTGCCATGATGTGTGGTTGTTCTTCTTGGTCTTCTACCCTTGGATTTTTGAGATCTATTAGATCAAGTTGGTCCTCGTTTAGCTCTAGCCTTTTTCTTTCTCCACCTAACCTGTGCATGTTATCAACAAAAGGGACAAGCTCTTCTTCTGGAGATCTTCTCCCTCACATAAAATTTCGATAAACAAATATAAATAAAAACTAAAAACAACTATATTCACAATTAAACTAACAAATTCGCCTTACACTTCCTCGACAAGGGCACCAAAAACTTATTTGCCTCAAAATATACTGTCCAAAAGTGACTTGTAAGTATATGGGGCAATTGTAGTATATTGGAAGCACCCAAGGTCGTATCTCTCAAGGAATTGCGAATGGACATACTTGTCTCAATTTGAAGCAAATTAAATGAAAAGAATTTGAATGATTTAATTTTGAAAATAAATTATTGCAAAACAGGAAATTAAAAATAAATATGGATTAAAATGCAATTGGTTTAAATGCAAATAATGAAGGATGCTTAGGGTTTGTATTCAGTTTATCAATCCTATATATTTATGAATATACCCATTTGATTATGCTTAAAACCTTAGTTTTTAACAACTCAAAGAATAAAAATCAATCTATTAGCAATCGTATTTATAGAAATCGTTCTATAAAATTATATATCAAAAACTAAAGTATAATCTTAAAATTTATATTTCTAATTCGTTTTAAGATCCTAAAGGAATGAATTCTGGTATTGAACTTCAACTCTCATTCCTTCATTCAAAACCTAAGTCAAATAATTAGTAGCTAAGCAATTGTTCAATAACAATCCATCAATTCAATTAGGGATAATAAAAATAATCAAATGAGATTATATTCAATTCCATATCATAAACACATCATACAAACCCTAGATAAGGATGAAATTAGCTTATGCGAAATAAAGAATTCATTATAATTTTATTATAACCAAAAGAATCCATTGAATCAATTCTATCAATTTAATAGTCCCAAAAAGAATTATAATAAAGAAATAAGAATTAAACCACGTTCATCAATCCGTTTTATCTTATTCAATCTCTTGAATCTTCACAAATGAATTCCCCAAGAACAAAATTCTAATCTAAGTGTTGAAATATGAAAACTAAAATTAAGGAAACAAAAAATTTGAAGAGAGGACACTATGCCCCAAAATTAAGATTATCCTCTTTCTCCAGACGGCCCTATTTAAAACAACCAAAATTTCTTCTTTTGTTTCTACTTTCCTAAAATAATTTAGGGTTGAAAATCCTTCAAAATCCTGGATAATCTTCAATATCTGCTTAGAGGTGATGCAGCAGGCGCTTGGAATCTATAATTATATGTTACAAGAAGCAAGCTGCTGCAGGGCACTGGAGAGCTGTTGCGGACACTGGGGAGCTTATGGACTGTACGAAGCAAGCTGTTGCGTGGTGCCAGGGCTGCGTTCGTAATAGGCAACAAGCTGCTGTGGGCATCGGGAGTCTGTTGTGTGGCGCTGGGGCTATATTAGCTACAGGCAACAAACTATTATGAGAGCCAAGAGTCTATTGCTTAGCACTAGGGTTGCTGGCTTGCTTCTACGCTATGACAAGCTGTCCAACGTGTAACATTCTGCCAAATTTTCCAATTTAGCCCAAGTCTCTTCCATTTCTTCAATAACTTAACAAATACATTAAAAGCATCATAAAATAAACTATAAATTAACAATTAAAAAAACTAAAAGTAAGATAAAACTATGACAAAATAATATACTATAAACAATCTAGGAAACCTCTAATCTCCTTTTTAGTTTTAGGGGGAGGCATTTCTATAATTACTTTGACTTAGCTAGATCCACATCTATACCTTTTTGCCTAACCAAGTGCCCTAGAAATACACTTGAAGAGGCACTGAAAAGGCACTTATCTGGGTTCAACTTGAGATTGTACTATCTAAGCCTAGTGAAGAATCAATCTAGAGCTTCGAAATGGCCCTCAAGAGTTTTAGACTTTATAACCATGTCATCCACATATACCTTGATATCCTTATGCATCATGTCATGGAATGTAGTGGTAGCCATTCTCTGATAAGTTACCCTTGCATTCTTCAAACCAAAAAGCATTACCCAATAATAGTAAGTGCCCTACACTATCATAAAGAATTTCTTTTCTTTATCATAGGCATAGACTTGGATCTGGTTGTAGCCCTATTGAGATCAGTCAAGGAGACCATAGGCTTGGATATAGTTGTAGCCCATGTAGAGATCAGTCAAGGAGGGCACTGATGCATTAGCCATACGATCCATGAGTAAATCACTATAAGGGAGAGGGAAAGTATTCTTTAGGTAAGCCTTGTTGAGGTCCCTATAATCAACACACATTCAAACTTTTCCATCCTTCTTGGGAATAGGCACTATGTTGGCCAACCACGAAGGGTAAGTAATGGGCTTAATGAATCCATTATCTAGCAACTTGGTTACTTCCTCTTTGATCTTTAAAGACCATTATGTCTTCATTTTTCTCAGTTTCTACTTTATAAGCTTCACATGTTCATAAGTCAGGATCCTATGAACTGTTATGCTTAGATCTACCCTTACCATATCCTTAGGCTCCCATGCAAAATAGTCTAAGAACTCATGAACTTTTTTGACCAATGCATGTGCATCAAAATATGCAAATGCAATGTATATAATTTTAGGATTTTCCTTTGTGCCATAGTTGATTGGTTCTTTGCATTTTTCATTTTTTATTTCTTTTTCTTTTTCTTTTTGTTTTTCAGATTTCTCATTTAATGATAAGTTAGAAGAAGTAGAGCATATAGAGTCATGAAAGTAAGCAGAAAACTTGTTCATTTTATTAAAGATAATGATCCTATCATGGGTTACATCAGCTTGAAAGGATAAGCCTAAGAGACGAGTTACAAAATCTGATAGGAAAGATTGAAAGGACTCAACAGACTTGTACTTAGACTCAGGGGACTCAGACTCAGACTTAAACTTAGAGGGCTCAAATAAAGACATAATAATGTTGGTGCTCTTCTTGAAATATTAGTTATTCAATTGTGCTTAGGATGGTTGAATGAGCCTGGTGGGGTCAAGTTCTTGGTGGTTGGTGATCATGTGGATGGTCTTAAAAAGAGAGGGCTCCATGCTCATTTTCCAATCCTTCTCTAATTGGTAAATGGGCTCACACTCCTCTAAATTAATTCTAATGTCAAAGAAAATTTCAAAACCAGGGATTAGTTTTTTAGAAATAGGACAGAATCAAAGTTCAGGAAAGCCATAATAAGGGAAATCTTCTCCCTTTTTCATGAAATATCCATTAAGAGTTTTAAAGTAAGGGCGCATAGGCTAATCATAAGTCTCACCTTGCCTGTTGGTCTCAGCCCTTTGCTCCAATTCTGTAACATCTTTAAGTTTGGGCACATAGCTAAGACTAAAAAGAGGAGTGGCAATAGGATACTTAGGAAATTGGGTGATCTCTTACTAGTTTCTTCCAAGCCCTAAACATAGAAAATAATTCATTTTCTTCATCATGTTAGCTACTGCCACATTACTATATGGATCAAAGTCGAAAGGAACAAACTCTTTACCTTCCCTTTGAATGAACTGGATAGTATCAAATGAAAAGCCAAATAGAGGAATGGTAGAGGGTTCGAGTGTGATTTCCAAAATTTGCACAGAACTTGGAATGTCACTTTTCCCATGTAATTCAGCTTGGATAGTTATGATATTTGTACTATAGGAAAATTTCAACTTCTAGTGTAAGGAGGTAGGAATTGCTTTCACTTGGTAGATCCATGGTCTACCAAGTAGAAGATTGAAATAGGCCAGGATATCAATCACTTGAAATGGGATTGACATTGTCAATGGTCTAATTATGACATCAAGATTTGCAACTCTCAAGACTTCGCTCTTGGTGTTGACATATTATCTCACTACTTGGCCTGATAGGATGAAATCTTAAGCCTCTAGTCCTAGGTAGCTGGTCACTTTCAGTGGTCATATGTTCAGAGCAGACTCATTATCTACTAACACAATAGGCACAGTTTTACCTTGGGTCATCATTGTGATATATAGAGCATGGTTGTAGGTTTCTTCTCCATAAGGGATGTCATGATCACAGAAAGAAATGGTCATAGATTTGGAAGTATTGGTTAAAAATGCCACAAAGGTCTCGAGTGAGATGTCAATAGGAGCCTAACATTGGTTAAGGCCTTACAAAGAGCTTGGATATGAGGTTAAGAGGATTGGATAAGGTTGCATATTGATATGTTCACTTGGGTTTTATTTAATTGCTTGAGAATAGGATCCTCCTCAAGTTTATTATGGGGTTTTAATTTTTCAATAGGATGAGGGATGGCATGACTTACTAGGCTTGAATCTTTAGGCAAGATGGGTTGTGAAGGTAGTAAGAGAACTCTCCCACTCTAGGTGATTGCATCGACTTCAGTAACAAAGTCATTTAGATTAAGTAAGCAACAATGGCTCGAAGTGGGGTAGATGAGGGAGAGAGGATCAAATCCCAGTTCATCAAAAGAAATAAAATTGACATTTGCTTAGTGGTTAGGTAGAGGATTTATGGTGATGTTAGGCTTAACTCTTAGAGCAATGATGTCTCTATTATTTATTAGGTCCTAAATTGCGATGCCTCAGAGCTTTACAAGCATCCATTTTATGCTCAAATCCTTAGTGATAATCACATCGCTCGCTAGCATTGTAGTTCTTGGGCAAAGGATTAAGGCTTTCTTATAGACATTACTCAAAGGCATTCCCAATTTTGAGAAACTTCTTCTTTCCAATCTCATAGGTTGATGGTTAGGGACAATATTAATTTCTCCTCCCTTTTGGGAGGTAGAATGAGTGGTATTGGATGTGAAATTAGTGTTCTTGCAGTATCTTGAACTTGAGGATTCATCTTTAATTTGATCAAACTATATCAAATCCTTGATTTTAGAAGCTGTAGCAATGAGAGCCTTAAAGTTCGGGAGATACTGGGTTTGCAAGTGAGTTTGGTACTGGGGGAGGAGATTTTTCATGATAATGTCGATTTGCTCTTCCTCGGATGGACAGTTTACCATTTGGGCCGTTTTCGCCCTCCACCTTGTAAAGAACATAGTGAAGGACTCTCTTTGGCCTTGCTTAGTGGCCTCCAAATCCCAATGGGTGACATCCACTTTTATGTTATAGTGCTATTGTGTGACAAAAGCATTATAGATGTCATCCAATTCTTTTTGTGATTTTGGTCGAGATCCAAAAGCCACTTAATGGTAGCCCCAGTTAAAGATTGCTAGAATAACTAAGCAAGGAGCTCGTCATCCATATCAAAAGGTCTCATTGCACCCACGTACATCTTAAGGTGGGTCTCAAAGCAAGTTATGCCATTGAATTTGTCTATCATGGACATCTTGAATTTGGGTGGAACTTTGGCATTTGGGAAAAGAGCAAGAGAGTCAACATCTATCATGTCTTCATACTTCTTGATATTTTTGATGGATCATTCTAAGGCTTCAAACTTTTCCATCAATCTCTTGGCTTTGGGAAAGCTAAAGAAATCTCTACTTTGAAAAGGATTCACAGTGGAGGCAGAAGCATTCACATCTAAAGGAGGAGAGGTGGGTGTTTCAAGAGCTTTCCCTTTAATGGTAAGATTGATAATAGGAGGAGTAAAAGTGGGGGCATGGCTAGTTCTGGAGGGGAGGAGTGATGGCAGCATTGGTCCTTTCCTTGACCCTATTAATGATGGATTGGTGTTTGGAATTGAGAGCCCTAGTGAAAGTGGTAGACTGAGCATTAAGAGCATGGGTGAAAATGTCGGCTTGGGTGATACGAATCCCAAGTATATTAAACTTGAGACCCAATATCTTTACATTTAGAAGTAACTCTTTGTAAAGCTAAATCAGGTTTTCCCAAGTCCATGACCTAAATCTAACCTATGATAGAGCACCTTGGAATATGATCACCTTTAGATGATGATCTCTGCGACATAATACCAACTCGTGAAAGAGAACTTTAGAATTATTATGAACAAAGCAATTAGTTTTAATTGTATGAACTTGATTCAAGCAAAAATTAAAAACAAGAGATAATACTATTAAGAAAACTCATTTTTATTGATCAAAACTTAACTTCCTTTTTACATGAATGGTTGAGTCTATATAGAGAGGCTCAACCTTAAATCAGAATCAATTATAGACTAGGAAATCTACCTAGACAAGGAATGAAGTTTTCTAGTTAGAAATTGTTTCCTAAACAAATAATAAGTCATAATTGAGGTTGGCTACTAAATATGATAAGTTTAAGGCCTAAAAACATAAAAAATTGAAGTAAAATAATAAAAATCAGAAAATAAAATGAATCACACAGCTCTAACTTTCTTTGTGCTTGGAATGCTATCATGCTCGCAACAGCAAGCCACTTTTCAACTATTGTGGTCGTGACATTGATCAGTTTTCAGCTTTTATGCAAATTCTTCTCATGATCATGTTTGAAACTTGACTCTCTATGTTTTGGCCTTCATCCACTTGAATTATTATCACCAAACTTTGATTTGAGTCTTGAATCCCCATTTTGATGAATGATTTATTCTTGCATTCTTCAATTGTGGCAAGATCATTCTATAAGCCTTGAATCATCCCATTTAGTGCTTCCTTGAATTTTTTTATTCTTGCTCTTATAATGGGACCATTAGGAAGTTGAATTGGATCCTTGCCTTTGTATGGTTCCATACTTGCATCATTGGGTCTTAAGAGTGGTGGTGAGTGTGGCTTAGAAAGTCTCCTCTTATTTCTTGAGGAGGTTGGCAAAAAAAGGTGCTCATTGCATCTTGATTGAAAGAGCTAGAGGTGTTGGCCATTGGTACCTTGAAAAAAGAAAAAAGAAAAAAGGGTAAGAATATCGAATTGTGAAGAAAAAAAGGGAAGGTGTGTCGAGAAAAGGATTCCTTCCATGGGGTTGGTCACCGGGTTTACATGTTAACAGGGTGAGTGTGTAAGGTGTCTTAGGGTAACAGACCATCAGTTTAGGGTTTTGTGGATTTACTTTGTCGAGTTTCTCATGTTATATATGCATGGCAATGTCATGATGTATGCCAAAAAAGGTTTTATAGGCATATGTACATGTGTCTCTATTATTACAGTATATGGAACCTTGGGTCAATGCTAGGGTGACTACATGCACAAGGGTGAAGGGTGGTTTGATTAAGGGTCCCCGTCCCATTAGAGCATCAATATACCTAACCACATGTGGAGCAAGGAGCCTCGCATGGGTCCAATGGTACTAATTGCTTGTTATACCACTGACATGATCAGTGATTCATCGCAGGGTGGAATGCTTTCGCTATCTCCCAACATACTCAAAGAGAGTTGTTAAGCCAATGCTACTCATCATCCAGAAGTTTTCCTAAAGCTACAATTAGACAATGAATCTTTATTATACAAAGTGATGCATGCAAGTCAAATTATACTTAATGAGCCAACCAGAGATTATTTTGGAAAAATTTTTCCTTAACCAAATAATAATCCTCTTATTTTCCTTTTTATTTTAAAAAAAGTGGCAACTAGTCCCCAATGGAGTCACCAGCTGTGAGGTCTCACCTAAGTACCGGCCTAATCCGTTAGAGGGAATTAAGATGCTCATTTGGATTTAAACTCATGATGGAACCCTCAGGTTCATACTAGTTGATTTTGAAAATTGATTTTAGGAGTCGCCATCGTAATTTATTTTTTTTAAATGGGAAAATTGAAGAAAAAAACCCAATCTACTCTAATTTATTAATTTGATAAAATCACTAGCCTCAAACTGGGTTGAACTTGGGGATTAGTTTTTTTGGTTAAATAATTTAAATTTGGCTATTAAGTTTAATTTGACTTTAGAAAAATTAATTTTATGAATGACATTTATATGATGATAATAAAGAAAATGCATGAATATGGCATAACATAAATGTATAGTGCATGGAGATTAGTAAAACAATAAAAGTAAATATTCATAAATTAAGGTGAGTGTTCCCTCTAATCCTTATGGATTTAGGAAACCACATAATCAATTCTTAATTCCAATTAAGGCAATTACATTAATAAAAATTGGGATGTCTTCTCTAGCCCTTATGAGATTCTAAGAAGACCATAAATTCCATTACAAATATCATTTAGAAAGTAATTAATTACATTTAAAAAAATGGAAAATAAATTTAATTTGAAAAACTAAATTTGAGGTTTGAATTTAAATTCCAAACATGCCTATGTATCCCATTGAATAGGGATCAAAATCCACGTAGTTCATTCCACGATTAAGTGGATGTGTTTACAGATTGATTAAAATTCTTTTTGGTTTGGGGAATGAGTTGATGAAAAATACCTTGGATTTTGGTGGATGAGATGGAAAAAGTGTTTTGCCATACCAAAATTCTATTTAATTGGACTGGATGATTGGTTTGATTAAGGATTTAAAAAAAGATTGGTGAATGAATGAATTGATTAAAATGATTAATTAATTAATTAAAATAATGGATGAGTGAAAAAAAAAGATTTTGATTTAATTTGATTTTAAAAAAGAAAGTAATTAATTAATTAAAAAGATTAATTAACTTGGTTTGGGTAAAAAAATTAATTAATTAAAAAATTAATTAATTAAAAAATAATTAATTAATTAAAGAGTGGATGAAGGGAGAAGAAAAAGAAAATTGATAAACAGCAATCAATATTAATTTTTTGGAGTGTGGAATAATGAGAAATGAGGGGCCTATTTATAGGCAAATGGGGTTAAAGTAGTTTAGGAAGTGAAAATGTGAAAAAATCAAAAGGATATGGTTGAAAAGGGGTTAAAAATTATATTGAAAGTGGCAGTTTGGTCATTTTTAGTGCAAGAGGCAGTACAAAAGGCGCGATTCGCATCAAGTTTGCATAAATCTGCCTCAAATAGGGAGCACCCGCATCAGACTGATGAGCTCCACATGGCGCTGGCTAGGTTTGCTTTTCAAGATCTTCTTTTGATAAATTTTTTGGAGGTTTCGAGTCAGTTTTTGAGACTTTTGAGTCAATTTTTAGAAGTTACAAATTTTAGAAATCTTATCGATTAATGTCAATAGGCTTAGAATTAATTTTGGAATAGCTAGACGGTCAATTTGAGAGAAAATCTAGTTAGTTTTGAAAAAATATTATTTAATACAGAAGGTCCAGTCAGCATGGGAAAAGCGTCAGATTGTGCTAAAAATATTTTGATCAGTATTGATGAGTTTAAAATTAATTTTAGAGGTGCTGAAATGAGAGTTCACATAAGTTTAAATGTAACCAAAGGATGAAAATTCATCACAATCCAACAAAACCCACACAGCGACAAAAGCCCATTAAAAATCAACTCAAATTTTATTAGAATAACAAACAACCATAAAATATCAATAGGCCAAAAGGAAAAAAAGCACATTAAAATAGCCAACTATATGGAATAATTAACTTCCCCTTAAAGAAATTAGGGCCCAAATGTCCAGCCCATGTCCACTTCCCAATATGCAACATCTAAATGGCACAATTCAGAAGGAAACTCAAGCGTGAAGGAAACTTCTTTAGCCACCCACTCATCCATAAATAATTAGAGATGCCCATGTATGAATCTTTAACCTCATATAAAGAAAATTGTATAAAATCTTATCTATATGGTGCATGAACAAAGAGAAACTTTCAATAGATTGTTAATAAAAGTGGCTAGAATGAGTCATGAAATCCTTGGGTATTACACCGAATGTTCAAAAGAATAGAAACTTTGAAAGATTATTTCAATTTTTTTTTAAGGTATACGTCAAGATTGTTGAGAAGATAGAGGCCATTAACGTAAATGAGGATGATCTAGATGGTGATGATGTTGGGGATTGTGATGAACAAAATAAAGGTGGGTGTGACTCTATTGAGGATGTAAGGGATATCGTTGAATATGATTTTAAGGAAGGCAATGTTGTTCATGAAGATGATGGCTAATGAAAGTGATGAAAATATGGTACATGATTTAGATGATTTTGAATCTAATCAACCTAATTTAGCATATATAGGGGGGACATCTAGTGCAAGTCATAGGGCAGTACACAATCTAGCTTCATAATGTTAGGAATACAACCCAACTAAGTTTGTAGATTCCGAAGCAATATGAGTACAAGTAAATGCAGATGAAAACTAATAAAGTTTGCAGATGATTTATACAAAGGAATGCTATTTACTAGTCAAAAAGAATGTAAACTTGTAATAAAACATCATGCAATCTAGAACAACTATGAGTTTTGTGTAAAAGAGTCCAAGCATGATACATTTGTTTTGTATTGCAAGAATAAATCTTGTAAATGGCGAGTGCATGCTATGTTGGTGAATGATGACAATCGGTGGAAGATATCAAAATATGATCTTACCTCAATGAATGTAGTACATGAGATCATAAACATTTGAATGTAGATGTAATTACTAATCTTGTAGAAGTCATTGTTATAGAACAACCCTTAATAATGATCAGAACTTTACAAGCCAAAATAAAATATCGGTTCAATAATGAACCAAGCTATAGGAAGACATGGTTGGCCAAACAAAAAGTAATGGCTATTGTGAGGCCTCACTCGAGCACTAGTCTGATCCACTGAGTGGAAATCAAAATGCTCATTTGGGTTTGAACTCATGATAGAAGCCTTGGGTTTAGGTGGATTGATTTTGAAGAGTCGCCACCTTAATTTTATTTTTCATTTGGGAAAAAGATTAAGGGAAAAACCCAAATTAATTTTGATTAATATTCCAAAGGAAAAGATCACTAGCCTTGAATCCAAAGAGGATTCAAGGACTAGATTTTCGATTTATTTTAACAAAATTAGTTTGGCAAATTTAATATAAGATGACTTAAAAATGAACAATTTACATAATGCATGAACAGTTAAAGTCTACATGATTGATAACTCTACTTTCTTAGAGTTATTTTATTTGTTTAAACCTAAATTTTATCTTAGTTCTTGAGAATGCAATAATATTATTACTTATTTTGAGAAATAAATAGTTCTACAATTTATAAATAAATTATAACTTATTTTTAATATTTTTATTTTATTTTTGCAGATCAAAATAATGTCACTATGATGCAATGGATAATGTTATGACTTAGACAATAATGTCATTTTATAAATGATGCAGACGATGATGTCATTTTATAAATAATGCAGGTGATGATGTCATGAAATAAATGATGCAGGCGATGATGTCCTTAAATAATGATGCAATCAATGATGCAATATGGTTGAAAATGAATGTGAAATTTGCCTATAAATAGGCATTACCTCCCTTCTCCAAAAACACATTGCAAAGTAGTAAAAAAATAGTTGTAAAGAGATTTTTATATACTTTCTTAGTGTAAATTTCTTTTTTTGTTATTTTGATCAAGAAGAGAAGTTTTAGAGCTCATGTTCGTCAAAGATTGTATCCCAAAAAGAGTTCTTTCTAAACTCATCAAAGATTGTATCCCAAAAAGAGTTCTTTCTAAACTTTACTATTGAATTTAATTATAAGTTGTTATTATGTTTGTTATTTTGATTGTTAATTTAATTGTTTCTTTCTTTTTAATTATGAGTAGCTAATTTCATTTTTCTAGGATTTAGATATAATCTTTTGATTTGCACATGATTAGTTATATTTAATTGATTGGGTTTAATTGTTGAAATTAATCTTTTATCTTAGAACTTAATACTTGTAATTAACTGACCATTAATTGTATGATTTAAGATATAGTGTGAAGTAGCGAGAGTGAAAACACAATATTAGTTCCTTAGGATAATTGACCTAGGGAATGTATAGCTTATAGATAAGAATACTCCTTTGTGATTATTAAAAGGATTTCCATAAAAATTAATGGGTTTGTGTTGATTGCTTATGATCATGAGAGTAGACATAAGGTTAATATGAACACACATGTTGTATCTTGAGAGAAAACATCATATAATTTAGGGAAATCTAATCATTAATTCCAGCAAAAATAATCCAATCTAGAAAATATAAATAAATCATAGGTAATCAATTGATGAATTCTAAATCCTAGGCCTTTTATTTCATATTAATTATCATCATTTAATTACTTGAATTTCAATTTAGCTTAAAATATAAATTCTCATAATTGATTTTCTAAATAATAGAGTAATCTTAATTTTGGTACTTGTCAAAATCTTCCTCTTAGTATCGATACTTTATTTCACTACTACATTACTTGTTCACAGCATGTGCACTTGCAGAAATCACGCAACAATGATTATTTAACAATGCAATAATATAGTAATTAAGGGAACAAGAAAGTAAAAGGAAAATATTAAATTTATAATAAAAACCTAAAATAGGGGATACTTCCTCTAGCCCTTATGGGTTCTAGGAAAGTTACACATTCTCCAAACTAATCCTAAAACATCACAATAAAACAAAGAAAAGAGGACAAAACCTAATCTATATGAAGAAGGTGAAAGAAAAGGAAGGTTGTTTATTTTAATTGGATTTGATGCTTGGAACAAGCATACCTATGTATCCCTTCAAATGGGAATCAATATCCATGTTGTTTGCCTTTCTTTTGAAAGTGGTTGGTTTAGTCTCAGCCTTTTATCATGTTTCAGTTTCTTGATTAAAAGGAGAGTTGAGTTGATTGATTGATTTTAATTAATTACCAAGTAGAGTTAACTAAGTCAAATTCTAATTAACTACCTTAGCAAACCAAACATTAGGCAAGGAGCATTAGAACACAATGAAATTAAATAAATAAAATTAAATAAATAAATAAAAGAAAAAGAAAAGAGAAAGAAAACTTACCTTATACGGTGGGCGATGACTTACCTCAGACGGTGGACGACTTTGCCTCCGATGACAAACTACTACTTGCCTCGGACAGCGAGCAATGGCATACCTTAGATGGCAAAAACTTTTGACTTAAAGGGATAGCTCAAAAAGTCACAACCTAACTTGCTTTGCAAAGTAAGGAGCAATAACAAAGCAAGAATAAAACTTTAAAATTAGAAGGTCATTTCTTTGCAAATCAAGCATGTGGAGATGATTTGCTTAATGCAAAGGCTAATTAAGTAAACAAAAAGATCAAGATGTGCAAAAAATAGAGTTGGAGGACCCTTATATATAGTAAAAAGGTTAGGGAAAAGTTTCATGCACTTCCGATGTGGGATAGGTGCACAAAATGAAGAAAAATAAAAAAAAAAAAAGAAAAATGCCTTTATTACCACATGGCAAGCTACTGAAGCTGTAGGTGCATTTGCAATAGCCATAGGGCCATTAGCAAAAGCTATAGGAAGCTCTGATGCAGCCGTCTAGTGTTCTGCAATAGCGGGCCCTATTTAACGATTTTGGCCCATTTTCACTCATTTCTCATCCGTTTTCATGATTCTAGTTGTGTTATGCTCGTTATTCAATTCCAGATGATTTGAGGATGGTTTAGAGTTAAAGGGATAGGTTTCTATTCCCAAGACTTTGTTTCTCAATTTTTCAATTTTGGCTTCTAAAGGTATGTTTATCATACCTAAGCACTTCTAAGGCTTCAAATGCAATCTAAAAGGTACAAAATTAAGGGTTCACAGTGATTAGGATGAGTCATTTGCTCATCTTTAATAGGATAATGGCAGCATAAGCATCTAATCCTAGTACACAATACATTCTTCATATTGGAAAACACGTTGTTAACAACCAAGTTATTCCATTTGCGATATATTTAAAAGACTATTTTGGTGCTTCAGGCCTTGTGTCTATAGGATGAAACATTACATGCCTACTCTCATAATTGATGGTACTTTTCTCTATGGAAAGTATAAAACTATTCTGTTATTTGCATCAGTGTTGGATGGTAACAATCACATTCTTCCTATGGCATTTGCTGTTATCCAATAGGAGAACAAAGATAATTGAAATTGGTCCATGGCCTATATTCATAAATTTGTCATAGACAGCTAAGAATTGTGTACCATATTTGACTGGCATAATAAAATAATAAACATAATGAAAAGCAATATGTGGAGAATGTGTCCACATTGTTATTGTATCCATCACATGGTTAGTAATTACAACACAACTTTCAAAAATCCAAAACTTAAAAAAATGAAGCAAGATGTAGGTACATCAGTTTCCTTTGATCACTACCTAAAGTTAAATTTTATGTCATCTATATTATTTCTATTTTTTTTTATTTTAGCTTATAAGATACAAAAGAGAAAGTTCACCATCATGTGCAAGGAGATTATGAAATTGGACAAGGAATCTTCAAAATGGCTTCTGAAAATACTGAAAAAACAATGGATGCTTTCTTTCAATGACGGTTATAAATATGACGTCCAATATTATTGAATCTATAAATAGTTTTTTAAAAGATTTTAGATACTTGCCAACAATTGCAATGGTAAAAAAAATTCAATAAGCTTATTAATGCATTTTTTATCACCATAGAGAGGAGTATGAAAAAAAAAAAAAACAAAAAGGACACAATTACACCCATTTTTGCCGAGATAAACTATCTATATGGACCCGATAGATAAGTAGTCATGATATACAACAATTTAATAAAAGAACTAATGTATGTGCAGTGACCATTGGTCGTTAGAATTGTAGAAGAAAAATTAAAGGAGGCAATGCACAAGTTATGGAATAGGGAAAACTTGAATGTATATGCGGCAAATTTCAACAATATAAGATTTCTTGCTCATATGCCATAGCATTTTGTCTGAAGAACGGCATTGTCTTTGAGCAATTCATTTCTCCTTTTTATAAATTGGAAATTTCATTAATATTTTGGGAATCTAACTTTAATCCCCTAGGCCATCCATCTTATTAGTCTAATACTCGTAGATTCCGTGTTATAACCAATCAAGCATGGTTGCGCAATAACAGTAGACCAAAATCTACACTAATCAGAATTGAGATGGACTAGTGGGTTAAGGAAAAAGCTAGTTATACATGCAGATTATATGGTCAAACAAGGCATAACATTAAGACATGTCCATTATCAAATAGTAGGAATAGGAGATCATAATATGGTATTTTGAAATTGTAATGGCTTTTTGTTGTCTTTCATATTGAAACTCAGTTGTTGAATATTGCATGATAAATTAATTTTATTCTATGCATGGATAATATTTTGCATATTAAACAATATATTTCATGTTATTGATGCAAAATCATGGTAGGTGACTATGTCATTTTACACTCCCAGTGACTTATTTAGAGCATGTGGTTGACATTAGTCATTTGATGATATTTCAATATCCTATTGACCCAAATCAACAATATAGTGAGAAAGTTAATGTAATAATGCTTAGTAAATGGTCTTTTTGCACACACAAATCATTAATACTATGACAAGTACCTCATGCTAAAGTAATCCATATGTCAAGAACAAATGTTGACGAAATTTGTCATGCATTATTTCATATACGAGAAGCAAATAATAGTATTAAGATAAGAATAGAGAGGTTTAACTTCAATCTGTGTGCTAGAGAATTTTTTTTAGGATGGTGACATAAATCAAGCATGTATTTTTATAATATTAGCTGCCTCAACTGATTATTTATCTGATATTAAACTTTCAGATGAAGAAAAAGATGTATGATAGCTAAAAAGAACTGTAAGAGGTGATGCAATTTCCTTTGATAACACTTTGTAATAAAATGAATATCAACATTCTATGCATACTATTTTCAATGTAATTTCTTATTTTTTTTTAATTTCATGTGTTGCCTAATGTACTATCTTGTTTCTTGTTATAATTGAGATTCAATATAATTTTAACTACTATATTTATTCAGGATGATAGAGGGTGGACATGCTGCAGATCACATACATCTTGGACCATATGACACTACGTTATTGGACATGCAGGACAATCACCAATCGATGTTGTATAGGTGGATAAGGGAGACACCCAACCATTGAGATATAGGAATAATGCTTCAGCACTAGGTGATTTTGAGGTAGATGCCTATATACTTCTGTGATGACATTGCACAAGATTTTATGGCGTGTCTAGGATGGGCTTTTTCTAGTGGGATTACCATCTTATCACTGTACTCATTGAAAGATGGAGATCAAAGACCAATACATTTAATTTCCCTTATGGCGAGATGACTGTCACTCTATAAAACATTCACATATAGACTGATTTACCTATAGATGGTCATGTAATGACATGTTCCACTCATATAAATGGCAGTGGCTTTATATATGAGACTTTTTTGTTAGGCCCCAGATGATTAACATATTAAAGGCAATAAAGTGTTGATTACTTGGCTAAATACATTATTTGACACTCCTCATAGTGACTCGACTTATTTTTATATGGACACTTATATATATGCACATATACTCTATCTTATAATAGAGTATTATTCATTAGTGATAATGATAGCCTAGTTCATTTGATGTGGTTGCCTCTCTTAGAGGACTTCAATTGTATTGGTCAATATAGTTGGGGAATTGTCTATCTTGTGTATTTGTATAGTGAGTTATGTTCATCAGCACATTAAGATTAGCAAAAATTGCAAAGCTAGTATTCTTATTGCAGATTTGGGTGTGGGATATGCTTTCCAATGATTTGGGTGTGGGATATACTTTCCATTACTTTTCCCACACCTATGTATGAGAATGCTAGTGGCTGACACCCCTCTTAGACAATAGTGAGTACGAATTAATATAGTTGTATTAAATTAACATATTTAATGTAATTGCTTTAATTTTGCACCTATTGATCTAGTTGCACCTTGACACTTGTTAGGTTTAATGTGCTACGTAGAGCCGTTACGATAGTCCTGCTAGTCGATTAGTGGGCAGGAGTCAAGGGGGCAGTGCCATAGAAAGAAATTTTTAGCCTTCAAGTAGTTGCTACCCGGATACTCAAATTTTTAAATCTTAAACCAACAACCAATCTTTAAAAAAAAAATGTCATGTCAGCCGTTGCTGGCCTCTGTGGTGGCTAGTCCCTCTTTTGCCCTCTAGCCTAATTTTTTTAGCATTTTAAGCCTTATCCTTTTGGTCTTTTCACTTTTCCACTTTCCAAACAACCCTCAACTCTAATTTCCTATAAATATCCCTCAATTTCTTCATTTCACTCACCCTTTGAGTTAGAGTAAATTGTTATCCTCAAATTCCTCTATTCTTTTCCCTCTAACCACTATCTAATTAATTAATTAAACTAATTAATTAATTTTCTCACCCTAACCAAGTTAATTAACCTTTTTTAATTATTTAAAAATCTTTTTTAAATTAAAATTAATTGCTTAATTAATTAGTTAATCTTTTTAATTGATTAATTAATCACTTTTTTCAAAATCAAATTAATTTTTTTTAAATCCATCCTTTATCCAAATTAATTAATTAATCTATCCATCCATCTCATCATATTAATTAATTAATTAATTATTTTAATTAATTAATTAATCTCTTAATCAATCTAATTATCCGGTCCTGATAAAACTAAATTTTAGTCTGACAAAAACTTCCACTCATAAAAAAAGGTATCAACCTTTTTCCCTCAAAACACCCAAACCAAAATCAATTTGGTAAACCCCTTCACTTAATCGTGAAATGAACTATGTGGGTTTTGATCCCCATTCAATGGGGTATTTAGGTACATTTGGAATGTAAATCCAAATCTCAATCAAACTTCTTTCCCCTTTTATTTGCTATTGTAATTAGTGCATTTGGTAATTTAATTGTTTTGGAATTAAAGAGCGGTTATATGGTTCCCCTAGAATTCATAAGAACTAGAGGGAACACTCTCCTTAATTTGTGGATATGTTATTTAATTGCTCTTTAATTTCTCATGTATCCATATTATATTTATGATTGTCATTTAATACTTGTCATCCATAAAATTAATTTTCAAAGTCAAAATTAAACTTAAGAGCCAAACTTAGATTATTTAACCAAAAACCTAGTCCCCAAGCTCAACTTTGTTTGAAAGACTAGTGATTTTTATCCTTGGATAAATTAATTGCAAAACTAATGAATTGGAGTCAAAATTGGGTTTTTCCTTAATTTTTTCATTTAAAATAAATTAGGGTGGTGACTTGTGAATCCTTTTCAAAATCAAAAATCAATTTTCCAAACAATGGCCTTCTAATTGTGAGCATCGAAACTCATTCTATGACCTCCTTAAAAATCATTCAGCCTTTCCTTAAGGAAAAATTTCCCAAATGAGGGAGGGGCATTTGGGTGAAGTGTCAGAGTTGGCGACTCTGTTGGGGATTGGTTGCCACCTTTTAAAATAAAAGAAAAGTAAATAAGAGGATTACTATTTGGTAAGGAAAAAACTTCCAAAATAATCTCCATTTGGCTCATTAAGTGTAATTTCACTTTCATGCATCACTTTACATAATAAAAGCTCCTTGCCTAAGCCTTAGTTTTAGGAAAACTTTTGGATGGTGAGTAGCATTGGCTCGACAACTCTTTTTGAGTATGTTGGGAGATAATGAAAGCATTTCACCCCGTGATGAATCCCTGATCTTTTCAGTGGTGTAATGAGCAATTAGTATTGTTGGATCTATGTAAGGTTTCTTGCCTCACATGTGGTTAGGTATATCGATGGTCTAGTGGGATGGGGACCCTTAGTCAAACCATCCTTCAGCCTTATGCATATAGTTACCCTAGCATTTGACTCTAGGTTCCATGCACCATAATAATCAATACTCTTGAGTGCATATTCATGAAACCTTTTTTTAGAATACATCATATTATGATCATGCACATATAACATCAGAAATCAATAAGGTTCACTTTGTTAACCTTCAAACCCGGTGACCAACCGTGTAGAAGGAATCTTTTTCCCGACACACCTTCACATTCATTCTTTTTTTTTCACAATTCTATATTCTTAGCCATTTTTCTATCTATTTTCTATTTTCAAGGTACCAATGGCCAACACCTCTAGCTCCTTTACCCAAGATGTGATAAGCGCATTTTTCACTAGCCTCCTTAAGAAACAAGAGGAAACCTTCCAAGCCACACTCACTACCATCCTTAAGACCTAAGCTAACACTTTCACTAATGGTCTTAACGCCTAGTCTGCCACCTTTACCAATGCCCTTAACTCTCAACACTAGTTGATCATCAATGAAGTCAAGGAAATGACCAACGCCATTATCACTCCCCCCTCCTACTCGTGTTGAGCCTGCATCTGCCTAAGTTGAGACTAGCTATTCCCCTACTTTTACTTCTCCTATTATGGATCTCATTGATAAAGGGAAAGCTCCTGAGACCTTTACCTCTCATCCATTAGATGTGAATGCTACTATTCTCACTCCCACTGCGAATCCTTTTTAAAGTGGAGATTTCTCTAGTTTTCCTAAAATTAAGAAACTGATGGAGAAATTTGAGGCCATAGAGAGGACAATTAACAACATAAGAAGTATGAAGACATGATAGATGTCGAATATCTGACTTTCTTCTTTAATGCAAAGGTTCCACTAAATTTTAAAATGCCTGTCATTGACAAGTTTAATGCCACCATATACCTTAAAACTTATCTCAAGATGTATATAGGCGCCATGAGACCTTTTGGTATGGATGACAAACTCCTTACTCAGTTATTCTAATAATCCTTGACAAGAGTTACTATCAAGTGGTTACTAGATCTCGACCAAAATCATAAGAAGACTTAGGATGATATATGCAATGCGTTTGTCAAGCAATACCACTATAACATTAAGGTGAATGTCACTTGTCGGGATCTAGAAACCACCAAACAAGGGTAAAGTGAATCCTTCACCACGTTCTTTACAAGGTGGAGGTCACAGCTAGCATAAATGGTGAACTATCTATCCAAAGTAGAGCAAATTGACATCATCATAAAGAACATCCTTCCTTAGTATTAGATGCATCTGCAAACACAGTACCTCCCTAACTTTTAATCTCACATTGCAATTGCCTCTATGATCGAGAATTTAATTCAATTAGGATGTATCAAGGATGAATCCTCTAGGTATCACAAGAACAATAATTACACCACTAATACCACTAGCTCCACCACTCAAAGAGAAGGGGAGGTAAATGCTATCTCTTATCACCAACCGATAAAGTTAGAAACAATGAGGACTTTTTTCGAGCTTGGCATGCCCCTTATCGTCTTTTAGAAAAAAGCCTTAAAGACTAATATAGTTAAGCCCCCTAGAATCACGACCTTCTCCAAACCCCTTGCCCAAAGGATACAATGCTAATGAGATATGCGACTATCATCAATGACCAGGGCATAAAACTGATGCGTGCAAGGCTTTAAAGCATAAAATTCAAGACCTCATTGATAGTGGAGACATCATTACTACCAAACTCAAAGTCTTGCACCACCACCAATCCTTTTTTGACCCATCTAGCTCACCCGACCATCTCAAGTTTCACCCAATAATTGGTACCTTGAGAGGAATGTCGCCCTACTATGCCCTTATCCAAGTCTTTTGAGTCTCTTTCTGAGTCCTATAAGTCCATGTTCGAGTCATTTGAGTTCGTATCTAATACACCTGAGTCAGAGTCAGAGTCAGAGTCAAAGTCTTTTGAGTATGTTTCTATTAAATCTTTCTTTGAATTTAAGTCTATCAAGTTTTCCCTTTTGAGTCTACATTTCGCTTTTAGGATTATCCTTTAATTTAACTATTGATGGGACTTTTATCAGTAATAAAAAGTTTAAACTTTTTGATTTGCTTTAATTTTTTTTTATTCATCTTTAAATGGGACATCTAAAAAGGGAAAACAAAAGAAAAAAATTGAAAAATTAAAAAAAAAAAGAGAAAAAAGAAAAGGGCAAAAGAAATAATTAATTATGGCATAAAAAATATCACATCAACTATTTTGCATTGAAATCCAAAGACTTGGCTGGGATAGATCTAAGCATCAGAATTCACAACATCAAGATCTACATTCATAAGAAGCCTATCCAATAGAATCTATAGAGAGTAGATCAAAGGGCATCATGACTAGTTGAAGGCCATTAATAAAAAGAGAATGAATGTTCTATACAAAATTCAGGGCTATCAATAGAGACCTGCCAGGAACTTCAGTAAGAAGGTGAAAGACAAGTGTTTGTAATAAGGAAAAGATCAAAGATTATGTTCATGATCCAAGAGGAAAATTTAGAACAAATTAGGCTAGACCGTACATGCTCAAGAAAATTCTATCCAACGGAGGCGCCATCTTTATGGACATAGATAAAAGTGAATTCTCCCATCCTGACAATGTGGATTAGCTGAAGCGATACATCATCCGAAGATGACATCTGCATTTCATTTCTATTTTTCATGCATATGCATTAGAACTATATGGACTTAATTCTCCCTAAAGGAAATGACTGACAGAAAAATGATGTAAGGGACACATAGAGAGCCCGACTCATATGTAGTCCAAATTGCAATATAAAATATTTTATTTTCATCACATTCTCATTTTCTTTATGCCTAATACATCATTCACTTAATTCTTTTGCCTAAAAAAACAACAAGACAAAAAAAAAAAAAAAAGAAAAGAAAAGAATGCTTCCTAAGCTAAAAACCCACAAGGACTATTTAGACAAAAATTAGAGCAAAAATAAATGATGTCTCATCTAATGGTGATCAAATTTTACAACATACAAACTAGTCATTATGATAATAAAAGATAGCCCTTTCAATGTCATCTATAGCTTATCTTGAATTGTGTAGTCCTGTTAATATAAAAATTTCCTAAATAGAAAGAATAAGAGTCATTTCTGAAGCCATAATGGCCAACCCTCCTAGGGTGCACACTCCTTATGACCTCATCAGAATCAGAGTCCATCACAATCTCCTCAAAAGGCCACATCTATTCTCCTAGTCTCTATACCTCTTATTGCTGCAGCGTTAGAAATATTAGCTCACCACAGTAGTGTCAAAAATCCTCCCCTAAGTACCAATAGTTCTAAAACTGCTCCTAGAAATTCTCCTCTGCATAGCAATGACCTAGAAATTGCTATATGCTATAGTAGCTAAAATCCTCCTCTACACTATAGAAAGTGTAATCATCCTCTATGTAGCAGTCCTTTTATGAACTTTCACTATAATGTCATCCTATTTCCTTATTGTAGTTATAGTCTCCTATGTCATCACCACTACAGCCTAAGTCACTACTGCAGCCTATGGTATCACACTTCTAATAGATCCCTAAGTCTTCTTCAAAGATTATGTCACCCCCTCTGTCTGTGTTGCAGTCCTCTCACTACCAACAACTCATTTTGCAACCTATCTCTCCTTAGTTGCATCACCTTCTATTACCCTTAGCATAACAACTTGGCACTCTTTTTGAACTAACCAAACCACCTTTATTAACTGGTCCCAAATGAAATTCTAGAATGAACAACATGATAATTTTTTCAGCCAACTGCCCAAATAGCTCCGATAATAGAAGCTGTGATCCACGCAGACTCTAAAAAAGAAAAACTAGGGGTATGTCCTAAGTTTTCCTCATCTACCTTAAAATATTCATCCCCTAGCTGAAGGTTATCAAACCAAACCCAACAAGTAAACCACTTGATAACCTTGGTCTTTAGTCATGAAAGATCTAATCCCTTGCCATTTATAATGCCAAAATGTGTCCTCCAGGGCAAGCTGCAAGCAACCATCCTATCCAATCTCTGACTAAGTCTCAATAAGGCATATTCATATTGAAAAGCAGGGGCCACCACCCAAAAATTAGTCACACCTACAAAACAACCCAAAACCTAAAACTAAACACCCACAAAGCATCCCTAACAGAAAGGGTAAGAACAGATAAATTTTTTTCACTTGGAGAATAACAAGGAAGATAGTCCATCTCTTTAAACTCTGAACAAAGCAATTGAGACTCATGAGTGTCTTTGCCAGCATAGCTCTAGCCACGAAGTGCCTCCGCTCCATCTACAATACCCATTATGCCACTTTGGCATTATGCCAATCAACAGACTTATGAAACAGGTATCTAACTCTTAGTCCATAAATGCATAGCTCTATTGATATAAAAGTCACATGAAAAATTGCATTCACAAAACAAATGCGTGAATCTATCCTCTTACATCTATGCAATCATCTATTACAAGCATCATCACAAATCATCTATGGCATAAAAGTTGAACAAAAAAGGTCTATAAATCCCGAAACATACACATATGAATATTCATCATCTATCCACAAACATACATTATATGCAACTATTCGCAACCATGCTCAATCATGTATAAGCCAAGCTAATAGCCTCTCCAAAGTTGAACAGTACTTTCTCTAAGCTGACTAACATCTCCTGAAGTTAACCAGTGCCTCTTTGAAGTTGACCGACATCTCTTAAGGCTAACTAGTGCCTCCTTGAAGTTGACCAACATCTTCTAAAGATAACCAATACCTCTTTAAAGCTGACCAACATCTTATAAAGCTGACCAATACTTCCTTAAAGTTGATCGACATCTTGTAAAGCTGATCGACATCTCTTAAGGCTAACTAATGCCTCCTCAAAGCTGAGTGACTTCTGTTGAAGTTGACTAGTGCCATCTTGCTATTGACTAACCTTTTTTGAAGCTGATTGGTAGCCCTCAAAGCTGATCAGCATCTTTTCAAAGCTGACCGATAAGCTTTTATCTAAACTCATTAATTTCCACCCAAAATTTCTAGAAACAATCACCTAGACATCCCTATAGTTCCTTTTCCATCTTTCTTTATTATTGAATTGATCATGTCCTCCACCTAGAAACATGTAAATTCTTACTTAGAAGTCAATTTGGTTCCCTTTTCCTTTATTGATCATCTTAAATTCAACCACATTTTTCACCTGAAAATGTCTAGACAATGACATCCCTCTAGTTCCTTTTTTCCATCCATTTTATCCAAAATTCATCTAATTTCTTCACCTAAAAATATCTAATCTAGATGTCCCTCTGGTTCCTTTCCATGCCTTTTCATCATAATCAACCATATCCATCAATTTACCCAAAAGTATCTAGGCACCAATTTAGATATCTCTTTAGTTCCTTTTCTCACTTCCATTTATCAGCCATACTTTCCATCCATAAGTGTTTAGAAATAACTGCTTAAACATCACCATTGTTCTTTTAACCATCTTTATTTTTGACAGTGTCTCTCACCCAAACACGTCCAACCACTGACCTAGACATCCTTTTAGTCCTTGTACCATCATAACTCCTAGGTTTATAATAATCAAAATTGCTTTATAGACAAAACAATCCTGGTGGGGGGAGGGGATAGCTGTGAATCCTTAATTTTGCACTTATTGATCCAACCTTACCTTGACACCTGCTAGGTTTAATGCACTACGCAGAGCCATTATGGCGGTCCTACTAGCATGTTAACAAATAGGGGTGAAGGGGACAGTGCTTCGAAAGAAATTTTTAGCCTTTAATTAATTGCTATCTGGATACCCGAATTTTTTAAACCCCAAACCAACAACTAATCTCTAAAAAAAAAAAAATCTCATGTCAATTACTGCTAGAACAGCCAATGGAGCCATCGGTTGTCTGGGCAGTGCCACTAGTCAATCTGGTAGTTGCTGCTAGCCTCTCCTATGACTGGTCCCCCTTTTGCCCTTCAGCTTGATTTTTTTTTTTTTAGCATTTTAAGCCTTTTCCTTTTGGTCTTTTTACTTTTCCACTTCTTAAACTGCCCTAACTATTTTCTTATAAATACCCCTCCATTTCTTTATTTCACTTACCTCTTGAGTTATAGTAGATTGCTAACCTCAAATTCCTCTCTTCTTCTCCATATAACCACTCTCTAATTAATTAATTAATTAATCTTTTAATTAATTAATTATCTCACCTTAACCAAGTTAATTAATCTTTTTAATTAACTAAATTTTTTAATTAAAATTAATCACTCAATTAATTAATTAATTAATCTTTTTAATTAATTTAATTAATCACTTTTTTTAAAATCAAATTATTCATTTTTTTTAAATCCACCTTTTATCCAAATTAATTAATTAATCCATCCATCCATCCATTTCATCATATTAATTAATTAATCATTTTAATTAATTAATCAATCTCTTAATCAATTCAATGATCCGGTTACGATAAAACTTTCGATCAAACAAAAACTTCCATTCACCAAAAGTAAAGGTATCAACCTTTTTCCTTTAAACGTCTAAACCAAAATCAATTTGATCAATCTTTAAACTCTTCACTTCATTGTGATATGAACTACGTTAACGTGGTACAACACATTTAGAATCTAAATATAAATCTCAAATCTAAATCTCAATCAAACTTCTTTTCCTTTTTATTTGCCAATTTAAGTAGTGTATTCAATTAATTTAATTGTTTTGGAATTAAGGAGCGATTATGTGGTTCTCCTAGAATCCATAAGGACTAGAGAGAACACTCTCCTTAATTTATGGATATTTTATTTAATTGCTTTTTAATTTTTCCATGCATTCATATTATAATTATGATTGTCATTTAATACTTATCATCCGTGAAATTAATTTTCAAAGTCAAAATTAAACTTAAGAGCCACATTTAAATTAATTAACCAAAAACCCAGTCTCCGAGCTTAATTTGATTAGAAGACTAATGATTTTTATCATCGGATAAAATTAATTGCAAAATTAATGAATTAGAGTCACAAATTAGGTTTTTCCTTAATTTTCTCATTTAAAATAAATTAGGGTGGTGACTCCCGAATTCTTTTCAAAATTAAAAATCAATTTTTTGAATGATAGTCGTTTCAATCGTGAGCACCAAAACTCGTTCCATGACCTCTTTAAAAATCACACAATCTATCTTTAAGACAAATTTTTTAGAGTGAAGAAGGGATGTTCAGATGGGATCTCACAAGATAGAGCACCTCCGGATAGGTTGTTGAGGTTGTTACACCTGTCTTGCTAGCTATTTAGTACAAACATGATGTCATGCGTGATCAAAAGTTATATAATTGGGATTAGATAAACAGCTTAATTGTTGCCATAACATTAATTTCATGTTTTTTTCTGATAAATATTAAAATATCTCTCATGCAGATGATTTGGCAGCCCTATGATAAAGAGATAATGGAAACTCTCCCTGATTACTACCATAATGGGTGAAATATATGGCAGGCAATTGTCCCCTTAATATGCTTCCATATAGTATAATGGCCCTAGCACGATAGAGTTATGAGATAGTTTGGATAGCAATAATTTATACCATTGCAGCCTCTTCAATCTAGACAGCTTGAGTACACTGACTTGCATTCTGAGATCGATGATTGGTGTGTGTACCATTAGCAATAGATTGCAATATAGGATGATCGCTGTTAGCAAATCCTTATAGATGTGACATGAAACATACTTCTAGTATACCATTCTCAATATATGAAATGGCTTAAAAGGGTGACTAGGAGATATTTATTGAACCATAGTGGATTGTTTAATTCAAAAGTTAGTTAATAAATAAGTTAATTATATTCTAAGTATTTATTTGTCATATTCTACTAATATTAAACAATAGCATGTTATTATTATTATTATTATTATTTTTTGTATCATATCTAATGTAACAACCCACATCTACCCTAGGAGTTTTAGTGACAAATTATTTGAATTTAGGCTTATTGTGACAAATTGTGTGACTGTATGAAAATTCATGTGTGATGTGATTTATGAGTTTGAGGCATGTTAAATTAATTTTAATATGCCTAATATGGATTATAATTGTGAAATAAATGATTCGAATAAAATGCATTAGCATGAAATAATTTATTTTTAGTAAAATAAATTTTCATGTAAAAAGGCGATTTTTAAGCATAAAATAATTTTATGAGTATTTTTAAAATATTTTTAAATAAATGTTTTTGGCAAAATTTTAATGAAAATAATAAGAAAAATATTGTATTTTTAATTACCCATAATCAGCCCCTAAATTAAATAAAAAACCCAAATACCCAAAAACCCACTACACTAAAACACTCCTAACCTAGCTCATTAAGGGCAAACTTGCCAATTGCACCCCAAACCCTAATATATAAGCAAAATTTCGGCCCCCATCAGTTTAGACAGCAGCCATTCTCTTATTCTTTCTGTATTTTGGCAGAAAAACCTCTCAAAATAATTCTCTCTACCGAAATATTGAAAACACCTTTCCGTTTCGCAATTTCTTGACCGTAATCGTAAGTTTTTCTTCTCTTTCGATTTCTAAACTGATTTCTATAAAATAAATTATCGGAAAATTATTTTGAACTGGTTGATTACTGATTTCTACAGATTTAATTCTGTTTAGGTGAGTTTTTGGGAGAGAAAATCTATTTTCTACCGAAAACACGATTCTTTCCGCGAGATTTTTCCAAAGGTGAATTCTATAACTTAAAATCACAATTTTCATACATAAACATCATAAGGGGGGCGATTTATGTGTGGTTGATTTCTAAACTGATTTTTATTTTTTTTTTGATGGAAAATATTAGATTAAATAATATTTCTACATATTTATGCGATGACCGAAAAGTTTCGAAAAACAAAGGAATTCAAGGTTTTCGTGTTAGAACTTGAAAGTTGGAAAATTTTATTCTTTCATAAATATATGGCTACCAATTTGTATGTATGGTGTTCTAATATGATATTTGTTTTCTGTAGATGAAAAATAATGATTTGAATCATGTGTCTGTTTATCAATGAAATGAACGAAATGCGCGGAAAGTGCGGAAACTCATGATTTTTCACCTAAGCCTTTGAACTTAGAATTTTTTTTGTATAAACCCTATCTATGGCTGCTGAATCATGTATGGATGTGTTCTAAACTGATATTTTCTATGATTGAATGAAAAACAATAGTTTAAACGATCTGTTTACATATTTCTGAAATGACCAGAAAATACCAAAAACAAGCAAACTTATGGTTTTATGTTCTATAATGCAAAAGGTTGAATTTTCATGTATAAAAAACTCTAAGAGTGGCTGATTCTTATGAATTTAAGTTCTAAAATGATTTTTGTTATGTTTACATGAAAAATCTTAGTTCAAACCATGTTTTTACATATTTCTAAAATAGACGGAAAGCACGAAAAGAAGAAGAATTTGGTTTTCACCTTAAAGATGCATTCGGCCTACATGAACAATTGTGTCCAAATAGTTATAAATTTTACGTGATGTGTCTTAGTGATTGTTCACATGTATGTATGTATAATGGATGATGAAATTGCATGTTAGTCGAAGGTATTATCTTAGATAAGCTTAAATGTATTATAGTATACTTAAGGTATACTTAAGGTATCTTAACCTTGTATCTTGGTTAGAATGCAATTGTGATTGAGGAAATTGGAACTAGGAGTTATGAAGAATTGATGATGAACATATGATTATGAGTTCATGAAGTGAAAGGGAATCATAAGAGTTAAGCATGATGTTTGAAGGATTAATTGTTAAGATGACATGTATGGAAGTGTAAAGTGAACTAAGATAATTGATAAGTGAATTGATATTGAGGTAATGATATTGTGATGACCTTAAAAGGGTATTGATATGATTGCAATGTGTTTTCATGCGAGCCTATAAGGCCTAAGTATGCAAGACCATTCGGTCAACGAGCTATGTGCAAGTGATGAGTACACCTATGTGTGGACTCTAAGTGTATGTGTATGCTATATGTACATGGGATAGTTATGGGATAGGAGCATCATGAGTAAATAAGTACTAAGTATTAAATCAAATATTATGTTAGTGTTTGAGGAGCTTTAGAAGTGCAAAGGGACTACGTGTACTAGGAGCAAAGGAACCCCAAGGTGAGTAAACACAATGTTCTTGTTACAAATGTGAACAACATCATGTTGTGTTATAAGAATGTGATATTGAATGTGAACCTTTGTGATCTTTGAAACCCAAGTTCTTTCCATTTTAAATATTATTATATGATTTCTTTGTCAAGCTTGGGTTGCCAAGTGACATTTGGTCTAAAACTATTTTGTCATCCAATGAGAACTTCTTGTGATTAACACCCTAACTTGTATTCTTTCTGGAACTACACTTTCATTGTATCATTGTTTGAAAGCTAAACCACAATTATTATTGAAATACATGTTATTGTTGCTTTATGTGATATTGTTAATTGTGTTTACCAATAGCTCTAGCTATGGTACCTTTTACCTTTTATGCAGAAATCCTTGTACTGATGCGAGTAATCATCGGCTATGTGCTTCTCGTATCGATGCGAGTAATCATCGGCTATGTGCTACTCGTATCGATGCGAGTAATCATCAGCTATGTGTTTGAGTGATTATGGTAATAGCCTTCACTCTATGTGTTATGTGTTTGAGTGATTATGGCAATAGCCTTCACTCTATGTGTTCAAGTGATTATGGCAGTAGCCTTCACTCTATGTGTTATAAGTGTGATTTCTACAAACCTTTCTAAATTGCAAACCATGAATCATGAGTTATAAGTTATGAGCTATGGGCCATTTCTAAGGGATATGTGTTATTGTACAACCTCTATTGTTTACTCATTGAGATCATCTATCTCACCCTTTTTCCTTGTGTGGTTCCAGGTGAGCATTATGAGGAGGCAAGGTGATGGCTCAAGCATCCTACTTCGCTTAGGGAATTCCTTGTCCAAGTTATCAATAATACTATTTTTATGAAGTCTTGTCATTAGATGCTCCAGGAATGTTGATTGATACTTATTGATATATATATTATTGTCCTTATGGATTTTATATGAAATGATTTATTTTAGACTTCTGTAATTTAAGGCATTCATTCTAAATGTTTTGAATGAGTTATCGTAAGAGGTTTGGTAAGATCCTAGGCATGATTTTTTTATATGTAAGTGGGTTCTACGGGCATAGGTGACCTTATGTGTTCCCATATTCTAGGACCATCATATCTCTAAAGTTGGGATGTGACATCTAACTAAGAATATGTTACTTGCATAAGATGCTGTGGAAAGGATTTGAATAATAGACAATATTAGCACCATTCATCAAATCAAGTAAACCCTCTTTGCTGCATTAGCTAAGGAGGAACACATTATGATAAGGCAACATCTAGAGCTAGAGTAAGTTCCAAAACAACATTAAATGGGTATAAGTCACAGTGAACGATGAACTCGTTGATATTCTAGTAGGAGTGCTAGCCAAAGATGCCCTAAGGGGACCTCCAACCATCTAGATTTCATTGCGTCCAATTAAATTCCACCAATTTGGTTAATAGGATGCCACAATTGATTATGATGGATTTCATCTTAGCACATTAACTAGATTCAAATTCAGTAGTTTATCAAGGGCTCAGCAGCCTAATGTTACATATGACATGTACGGACAGTCCCAATTCTCCACTTAATTCACACAGTTTGGTTCATATATACAACCTCCTTATGATCCTTTTGTATCTGTAATATTTCCACTAAACCTATATGCAGCTCTAACTCCATATCTATAATATTTCCACTGAACCTATATGCAGCTCTAACTCCATCTTCTACATTCACACCTTATTTCAAGTACAAGAGTGAAACTCTCATACAATAAACCCAATATTTTGGCAAGTTCTTCACTCCAAATGATATGTTAGCACCATTATTTGGACATCCATCTATTATATTGGGACCTATTTTTACTCATTCTCCCATTCCATATCATATGGAAAGTCTATAATGTGACGTTGCTATCGCTGAAGAAAAGCCTACAGAAATACAGTGTATGGTGGTTCAGCCTAGACATGGTTTACCACGTAACCTTCGACCTCCATCTTATAGGACTAAAGGAGATAGATGTCATGTTCAAGGGAGACATAAAGGTCATGGAGGCGATTAGTGTATATATATATATATATATATATATATATATATATATATATATATATATATATATATATATATATATATGATGCCGCTAACTGCCTATTACAATAATATTATTAACTAAAATGATACATTATTTTATTTGTTGATTAAATGATACAATATCGATCCACACACTATATATTTATGACTATATATATATATATATATATATATATATATATATATATATATATATATGGAATTAGTTAATTTTTTGATAATTAATTTCATTTGATTAAATTAGATAATTTTCTATAGTTAATATAATACAAGGTGTAACGCCTACCAAATAATATCAAAATATAGATATTGAATATCATATATTATGTCGTTTCATTGAACATCTCATCGTCAAAAGCATACTTATGATATCTAAGCACATTGCTAACTTCTGTATCATATAATGTTCTGCCATTGACATTAGCTTTTTTTTCTTTTTTTTTTTTTGCAAGTTTCAACATGTAATATCTTGATCTGTGATGAAGCTTTTATGTATTCTCCTTTCATATTCGAACAACAATAGTTTCGTATATAGACATAATTCTCCTTAATAAATTTAATATTCAGTAATATACTACTAGAGCTCTAAGAGCACGTAAATCTTCTACCAATTTGATTGATTCTTCCACTAAAATATGCCACTCGCGGTGTAAACCAGCATAATATTCTTTTCGATCTGTAAATTTTTCATGCTCATAATCATCATTGAAACGCAATATTATTAAAGCAAAATTCCTTCCCCAATAGATGCTTCAATTAACACATAATATGTGAATGTTTCAAATTTTTTAACAAATATTAAAAATAGACATTTTATATACATTTTCAATAAATTATATGAAATAGAATTTAATGACATTAATTAATTATATTAAATTTTTTAAGTTCAATTAAATTAATATTAATATAATATATTATTTACATAACATTATACATTATTAATATTGTAATATTAAATATTAATTATTTTCTTAATTAATTAAATTATATTAAATAGCATAATTGATTATATAATATTTCCCAAATTTTATTATTACAAAAAATTCTATTTGTAAACAAATATTAATTAAATAATAATTTTACAAAAAATATACATATATAATGATTTCAATGAACATACAACTAACAAAGTTAATATTTATATGAATAATAATATTCAATATTATTATTTATTATTTCACTATAATTTATTATTTTGAAAAAATTTGCCAAATATATTAACAATAAAAATTTATTTTATACAAAATACATATATTATTATTTAACAAATATTATTATTATTTCACTTGAATTATTATTTCACAAATATTTTATTTCTCAATAGTTATTAATTGAAAAAAATTATTGTATAACCTAAATTTAACAAATATAAAATTTTGTTGCAAAACAACCAATTCTTAATATCTAAAACAACCAAAATAATAATAATAATAATAATAATAATAATAATAATAATAAATTTTTTATTTAATTATTATTTCACACATTTTATTTCTCAACGGTTATTAATTGAAAACAATTATTGTATAACAAAAATTTTATGAATAAAAAATTATTACAACAATGATTTTGAAATATTATAATTATCCATAAAAATAATAATATTCTAATCAATTTTTAATATTCTAATTATAAAAAAATTTATAAATTAAAACAAATTACCTTCAAACATTAGCAGAATACCATCTTTCACAATGGAAATGAAAATTGCTTCCATCTAAGAGAAAGGGAGTAAGAGTGTTGGTTTTAAAACTGAAATAATAAATTTTGGTCGTTAAATTATAACTTTTCATCAAATATATGAGTTATATAGTTTAATATAATTTTTCATTTTATTATTTATTTAATGTTATACTTGCATACATGCATTGCTTATTTATTTAATTTTTCACTCTCATGATGCCACCGTGATTTGACACCTATATAAGATTAGTGCACCATACAAAGCCAGTATAACAATCTCACTAGCCAATTAGCGAGCAGGAAGCAAGGGGACAATGCCCCAAAGTAAAAAATGAGCTTTCAGACATGTTAGTACAAGAATACTTAATTTTTAGATACTAACACTTCTTTAACTTTGACAAGACCTTTTATACCAGACAACCTTTTTCTAAAACAAGGATTTCTCCTCAAATTGACTATTTAATTTTGGATCCACCAATGATGAGCAGTAAACTTTTTAAACTCTTAAAGCCCTAAAAAATAACCCGGATGTCCAAAAAAATTAAGCTTGCGCATCATAAGAGGCCTAATAGACTGACTGACCAGCAACGGTTCCTAGTCCCCCTTTCTGCTCCCTAAAATGACATTTTTGCCATCCATCTTGTTTTTTAAGTATTTCTAGTCCTACCCCTCCCAGTCTTTTTACTTTTTTATTACCCAAACTACTCTTACTCACATTGCCAACCAGTAGACTCTTCATTTCTCATTTCAACACATACCTTGAGTTAATATTGATTTCTAACTCCATTATTCTTCTCCATCCAATTAATCTCTTTAAATTACTTATTTAATCATTTTAGTTAATTAATTGCTTCACCCAAACCTAAGATGAATAATCATTTTAATTAAATATTTTTTTTAAAATTAGTCACTCAATCAATTAATTAATTAATCCTTTTAATTAATTAATCACTTTGTTTAAAAATCAATATATCCTAATTAATTAATTAATTCTTTAAATTAAATAATTAATTAATCCACCCATCACATTAATTAGTTAATTAATCATTTTAATTAATTAATTAATCCATAAATCAATCCAATCCTCTGATATTGATAAAACGTAATTTTGGTCTGGCAAAACTCTCCGTCCAACCCATTTAAAGGTATAATATTTTTTCTCATCCATCCAACCCCCAAATCGAGTTAAACCAAACCAATCATTATATAAACCCTCTCCATTTAATAGTAGAATTAACTACGTGGGTTTTAATCCCCCCATTCAATGGAGTAAATAGGCATATTTGAAATTTAAATCTAAACCACAAATCCAAATCCCAATTAATCTCTTTTTCCTTTTATTTTCCATTCTAACGTAATTATTTATATTTTTAGAAATTTGTGGTCTTTCTAGAACCCATAAGAGCTAGAGAAAACATTTGTTATTTAATTTATGTAGTTAATTACTTTGATCATTTTAAAATTAAAGAGTAGTTATGTGGTTTCCCTTGAATCCATAAGGACTAAAGGAAACACTTTTCTTAATTTGTGGATATTTTATTCGCTCTTTAATTTTCTATACACTCATAATTATGCCATGCTTATGCATTAATTACCATCTTAATAATTGTCATCTTATAATCATCATTCATAAACTAATTTTTGAGCCAAATTAAACTTATAAGCTAAATCGAGATTATTAAAATAAAAAATCTAGTCCCTGAATCCTCATTGGTTTCAAAGACTAATGATTTTATCCTTGGGTAAATTAATCAAAGATTAATGAATTGGAGTCAATTTTGGGTTTTTCCTTAATATTTTTCCAACTAAATAAAATTAAGATGGCAACTCCCAAAATATTTTCAAAAATTAATCTGAACTAGAGGTTTTCATTGTGAGTTTAAACCCAGATAAGCATTTTGATTCCTTTTAGTGAATCAGTTTGGTACTTGGGTGAAGCCTTGCAACTGACAACTCCACTGGGGATTGGTTACCACCTTTTAAAATAAAAGGAAAGTAAAAGTAAGAGGATTACTATTTGGTTGAGATTTTTCTCAAAATAATCTCTATTTGGCTCATTAAGTTTAATTTGGCTTTTATGCATCACTTTGCATAATAAAGGCTCTTTGCCTAATCTTGGCTTTAGAAAAACTTTTGGATTGCAAGTAGCATTAGCTTAATAATTCTCTTTGAGTACATTAGGAGATAACAAAAGCATTCCACCTTGCTACGAATTCCTAATCATTTCAGTGGTATAATGAGTAATCAGCACTGTTTGACCCATACGTGGCTCTTTGACTCACAAGTGATTAGATATATCGATTTCCTAGTGGGATGGGGACCCTAAACCAAACCACCATTTAACCTTGTACATGTAGCCACCCTAGTGTTGACCCTACGTTCCATGTACCATAATAATGGAGACATTTATGCATATGCTTATGAAACCTTTTTTCAATATGCATCATGACATCGTCATGCATACATGACATAAGAAACTCAATAATAAAAATCCAAACACCTCAAACACTAAAACTGGTGGTTCATCACCCCAAACAACCACACACTCACCAAATCTCCCAATTTGGTGACCAACCAAACAAAAGGAAATCCTTTTCCCAACATATCATTACATCTATACACCATTTTTCCTTTCCAAATATAAATTCTTACCCTTCCCTTTTTCTTTTTCTTTAAAGGTACTAATTGCCAATACTTCCAACCCCTTCGATCAAGATGTCATGAGTGCTTTCTTTACTAGGCTCCTCAAGAAACAAGAGGAGAACTTCCAAGCTGCACTCACTACCGCCCTTAAGACTCAAGCCGACACATTTACCAATACCTTTAATGGTTAGTCTGCCACCTTTACCAATACTCTTAAATCCCTAACATTAATTAATCATTAATGAGATTAAGGAAATGACCAATGCTAATATCACTCCTCCTTTTGCTCATGTTAAGCTTGTTTCCACTAAAGTTGGGACTAGCCATGCCTTACTTTCACTCCTCCCATTCTTAATGTCACAAATAAAGGGAAAGCTCTCAAAATTCCTACCTCTCATGCTTTAGATCTAAATGCCAATGCACCCTCTCCCACTGCAAATCATTTTCTCTAACTTTCTCAAAATTAAGAAATTGATGGAGAAATTTGAGGCTATAAAATGAACACTCAAGAACATCAAAAAGCACAAAGACATGATAGATGTTGAATCTCTTACTCTCTTCCCTAATATGAGGATTCCATTAAAATTCATAATGCCAAACATAGATAAGTTTAATAGCATCACATGCCCCAAAACTCATCTCAAGTTATATATAGGCACCATTAGACCCTTCAGAGTGGATGACGAGCTCCTTGCTCAGTTATTCCAATAGTCCTTGACTGGAGCTATTGTTAAGTGTTTACTAAATCTCAACTATAATCACAAGAGGACATGGATGACATATGCAATGCATTTGTGAAATAATAGCACTATAACATTGAAGTGGATGTCTCCTGTCAAGATCTGGAGACAACCAAACAAGGTCAAAAAGAGTCCTTCACTATGTTCCTTAAAAGGTGGAGGCCCAAAGCAGCACAAATGGTGAACCACCCCTCCAAAGAATAGCAAATTGACATCATCATCAAGAAGCTCCTCCCTCAATACCAGACTCATCTGCAAACTCAGTACCTCTCTATTTTAAAGCTCTTACTGCCACTGCTAGTAAGATCAAAGATTTTATTTAATAGGGACAAATCAATGATGAATCCTCTAGTTTAAGGTATCAAAGAATAGCAATTACACCACTAACTCTATAACCCAAAAAGGAAAGGAGGTAAATTTTATCTCTTATCACCAGTCGATGAGGTTAGAAGCAATGAGGATTTTTTCGAGCTGGGCATGATCCTTAGCATTATTTACAAGAAAGCCCTAGAACTAATATGGTCAAACCCCTAGATCCATGACCTCTTCTAAACCCCTTAACCTAAGGGCTACAATTCTAATGAGCACTGTGACTATCGTTAAGGATCAAGGCATAAAACTAATGCTTGCAAGGCTCTGAAGTATAAAATTTAAGACCTTATTAACAGTGGAGACATTATTACTCTTAAGCTTAATATATAATATAACCATCAATCTTTTTCTAAACCACCAAGTAGATGTTACTTTCATTGCCTTTGTTAAACCACTGAGCTCATCCAGCCATCTCAAGCCTCACCCAATAATTAATATTTTGAGAAGAGCGTCAGCCCTACTGTGCCCCTATCTAAGTCTTTTAAGTTTATATCTAAGTCTTTTGAGTCTATGTCTGAGTCATCTGAGTCTGAATCTTGGTCACTCGAGTTTGTTGAGTCTATTTTTGTTAAGTCTTTTTTAGAATTAGAGTCTGTCAAGTCCTATCATTTTGAGTTTGTAACCTGTCTTCTGGGCTTATCTTTTAGTACCAATGTACACCATGATGATGGAACTTTTATAAGCAATTTTGAACTTTCTACTTTGCTTTAATTCTTCTAATTCATCTTTGAATAGGACATCTAAAAAAAGAAATAAAAAATGAAAAAAACGAAAATGAAAGGCCAAAGAATCAATTAATTATGGCAAAGAGGAAAAATAAAAAGTCACATACATTGCATCTATATATGATTAAAAAGCATCATGATCTCTTAGACTATTCTGCATGAGAACCCAAAAACATGGTAAGGATGGATCCAAGTATTGCAGTTCATAAGATTTCGACCTACACACAAAGTTTGTCAATCAAAAGTTACATAGAATGAAGGCAGAATAGATCAAGGATTATCATAACAAGTTCAATGCCATTGATGAAAAGAGAATAGATGCTCTGTAGAAATTCAGGGTTATCAATTGAGAGTAGTTGGGCAATTCAACCAAAAGGCAAAAGACCCTTTGCAAGAAGAAAATCCAATTCTGAGAGAAATCCAAGCTCCTGTTCATGATCTAAGAGTAAGTTCAAACTGAGTTAAGTCGGAGAGTAATACTCAAAAAGATCCTATCTGATAGAGGTGCCATCCTCATAGATGTGGACGAAAATGAATTTTTCATCCTTGCAGCCTAGATCAGCTAAAGTTATACTTCAATAAAAGATGACATCTGCATTTCATGCATGTGTAATCAAAACTATGTAGATTTGATTCTCACAAAAAAATGAGTGAAAAAAATGATTGTAAGGGATATGTACGCAACCTGGCTCAATGCAGTCTAAATCATAATACAAAATATTTTATTTGCATTGCATTCTCATTTTCTTTGTGCCGAGTACATTCTTCACTTAATTACTTTTGCCTAAATAAAAAAAATACAAAAAGGGAAATAAAAAAGAAATGCTCGCTAAATTGAAAACCCAAAAAGATGGCATAGGCAAAAGTTAGAGTAGTCTTATCTAGTTGAAAACTTGAAAGGGTGGCTCAGGCAAAAATTAGAGCTAAAAAGATTAAAGAAAAAGCACACTAAGTTGAAAACCCAAAAGGGTGATTTAAGCAAAATAAAACATGTCCCATATAATAGTGATTAAATTTAAAAAAAAGCAATATATCATCATGATAAAAAGAAAAGGCCTTTGAATGTCATCTATAGTTTTGTCAAACTATAATTGTATACAAAAGCAAAAATCCTAAACAAACAGCAAAAGGGTCATGTCTGAAGTTATAGTCTAGCCAATCTTCCCTCTTTCGCCTATGAAGCAAATCTCTTGCACCCTCATCAAAATCAGAGTCCACCATAATCTCATTAAACAGTCACACTCCTTCTCCTATCTATATAGCTCCCTCCGCCACAATAGTAGAAGCACAAGCAGAACTAGAACTGCTCACCACATTAGAAACTCTCTCTTGAGTACCAGCAGTTTTAAAACTGCTCTCAGAACTCCCTCTCTGTATAGTAGTAGCTCAGAAATTGCTTTCTACTAAAGCAACTGAAATCCTCCGCGACAATCCAAACACTGCAGTCCTCCTCTATATACATATATATATATATATATATATATATATATATATATATATATATATATATATATATATATATATATATATATATGTATATATATATATATATATATATATATATATATATATATATATATATATATATATATATATATATATATATATATATATATACATATATATATATATATATATATGTATATATATATATATATATATATATGTATATATATATATATATATGTACATATATATATATATATATAGATATATATATATATGTACATACATATATATATGTACATATATATATGTATGTACATATATATATATATGTACATATATATATGTATGTACATATATATATGTATGTACATATATATATGTATGTACATATATACATATATGTACATATATATATGTATGTACATATATATATATATATGTACATATATATATATGTACATATATATATATATGTACATATATATATATATGTATATGTACATACATATATATATGTACATACATACATATATGTACATATATATATATATGTACATATATATATATATGTATATGTACATATATATATATATATGTACATATAAATATATATGTACATATATATATATATGTACATATATATATATATATATGTACATACATATATATATGTACATATATATATGTATGTACATATATATATGTATGTACATATACATATATATATATATGTACATATATATATATATGTACATCTATATATATATATATATGTACATATATATATATATGTACATATATATATATATATGTACATATATA